>CM031936.1:12374964-12499108 GCA_018703725.1 Brassica juncea | reverse complement strand
TTTAGTAGTTCATGTTGGAACAGCAAAAGGTTGGCAATGTAAAAAAACAGCAAAAGGTGGCAATTTAAAAACACATTTTAGTCGAACTTCAAGGTGTAGTAGCTTTGACATGAGACTTACAAACGTAGCTTTGGTTTTAAAATTGTGAACCTTTTGCTGTCTCCGCCTCAACTATGCTGCGGTTTTATACTGTGTATATATTTCAACTAAATAATATTAGTTATTATATTTTTAAATTTAAAGGTTTATTGCAAAAACATACTACTATACCTAACGAAAAGAGGTATTATATTACAAAGGAATAAAACTCGTTAGTCAAAATATTAGATAATCGTTTTTAAAAATAATTTAAAATAATTTCATCATAATTTGATTTTTTAACATAATATGTATATATAAAAATTAGCATATCTCATTGTTTTCAAAAAATTTTAAAATTAATTAAAACTTAATATTTCGCCCGTCAAATACTATTCTTCCTAGTATTATGAAACTAGACCGGACCGATCTGTCCAACCGTGACTCGTTCTTAATTTTATCCGGTTACAAATTGTATTAAACTGAAAAAAATTGGTCAAAATCGATCAGATTCACCAAAACTAGTGAATCTGTTCAATATCAAAACTTTTTTCAAATTAGATTTAAAATAGCAATTTACAAATTTTAGAAAATATTATGAAATATTATCTTTTTTATTTCATACTTTATTAAAAATATATAATATATTTGCATTTTATTTCAAACGAATTTTAGTAATTAAGATTATAATAAATAAAGAAATATCTATATTTGAATTCTTATTTAAAATAAAATTTATATTAAAATGATAATAAATAAAAATATATAATGACATTATCACTGAACAAGTAAGTTTAATTTTTAATTGTATTATAATTATACGTGACAAACAAAATTGTATTATAATTATTTACATAGTTTTTATCAAAATTGCATTATTTTTTCTATCAAAATTATACTTTTTAAAAATCAAAGTCGTATTTATCGCGCTAATACCATAAACAATGAACTTTTCGAACCTCGATTCTGCACCACTTATATTACTAAGGTCCTGATTGGCAAAGCAGATGAGAAAGCAGTAGCAGTATGGCTATCTATAAAGCAGTATGCTGCCAGAAGCTGTATGCTTTTGCTAAACTGCTTAATAGATTGATTGGTAGAGCAATATGGACAGACTATTTAAAATTATTATTAAAATTAGTAGATAATATATGATATATTTATTTATAAGGAATATATTTCTAATATATATATATTAGTTATTTATTTTATTTTATATGTTAATATAACTATATATTAATATTAATCTATAAAAATATATATAATTATTTTATTTTATTTACTAATTTCATAAAATTATGTTTATATCAAAAATGTTATTTAAAAAAAATTACAATTAAAATATTTATTTTAAAAATAATATTTTCCATTTAAAATATAATTTAATTTATATGATTAATTTAATTATATTATATTTAAAAATTTAATTTATATAATTAATTTAGAATATAATTTATATAATCAATTTATCTAATTTATATAATTTACTGTATATAATTAATTTAAAATATAATATATATAATTAATTTAATTAAATATAATTAATTAAATATAATTAAATTAAATTAAATTATATTTTAAATGTGAAATAATATTGAAAAAATATTTATATGGTAAATTTATTTTAGAAATCAAAATTTCATTTTCTGAATATAAAAATAATTTTATGATATTATTAAATCAAATAAATGAACTAATTATATATTATTCTTAAATTTATAAATTATAAATGCAAATGCTTTTCCAAAAGATTTATATGAGAGCATTTGTCAAAGAGCATTTGGAGAGCATTAGCATTTAGTAAATGCTTTTCTAAATGCTTTTCTAACAAATGTTGATTGAATAATATAGAGCATAATGCTAATGGTAATGTTCTACCAATCAAGGCCTGAATCCGTGGTCGTCATTGGAAAGCCTCGACCTTTAGAAATAAAAAAGCACGTGGTTTAATGCGATAATGTTATATTTGAGAAATGACAGGTAAAAGAGATAACTAATTTCTCGATCCCTTTATTACCTCGCCCCACGATGGAAGCATCTTGAATCAAGACACAAATATAAATTATTATGTATATGTTACTAAAGTATTTAACTGTTTAATTAGTTGTCGAAAGCTTCAAATACGTATATGCATGTGCACATAATTATGGTATAAACATTTTTAATCTTCAAAGTTTAAGCAAAAAAAAAAACATTTTTAATCTTCATGATCCAAATCTCCATGATGAAATAGTGTGATGGATCCATATCTCCGGTGTAATATCTTTTCCATATAACAATGAACACAAAATAAATAAATTATTCTAGTTATAGATAAATCTATTTTCACTTTATTATAAAATAAAGATAAAGTACATTTAGAAATTTTTATTATAAATTTTAGAGTGAAAGTTGGATAGGAAATACTCTAACATGAAGTAAACAAATTGCAATGTGTATTTCTCATCTTATATTTACATATAGTAACATGTGGTACCTAGCTACTACCTACTGGTGCATAATCAATTTCTATTGCTCTATCATCCAAAGCATTGTTGGTTCAATGATTAGGGTAGGGAACACTACTTAAAAAAAAAAAAAATTATATTAATTTAACGACCGAACCATAAATACAGTATCAATTACAACTTTGAATCCAACAAAATAACTGCTTTGATTTATCTCCAACTAGATTCCCTAATACAAACCTAATCCGGTGCAGTTCACTAGTCGGTTTTCGATCTCTACGGAATCGATCATCGTTCTCAACTGAAGTATGCATATCTCTAGAAGGTGGAATTAACCCAGTTTAACTTGAGTTGCGGATGCCTTCTCGAGACTAAGAGATTGTTGCCGTCTTAGTTGCCTTACTAATGGAGTAACTGGATCTCAATGACTTCATCATTGCCACAATCAACTCATTCAATGAAGCACAATATCAACCGAACAAACGGGAGAGGAAGTCCTTACCTCGCGAACTTGAAGCACGCCAGCAAGACGGACGCCTCAAATAGAAAATGTATTTGTGCATTAAATAGAAAATGTACTTTTAAAGTCTATTATCAAGAGGTAGAGTTGGATTCAAAGAGAATAAATACAGAGAAAACTCAAAAAAATAGTTTATCTAGAAATTAAAAACTAAGGGTTTAGCTTGATAATATAGATCAAGAATAATATAAGCATATAAGTTATCCACTTTTCACATGTACCATCAAGAGTTACTGTTGGATCCAAAGAAAATATAAAGTTAAAACTCAAAAAAATATAGGTTTGAATTGATATTTAGGTTCGTTCTAATCTGCTTTGTCATCTAAAGCATTAAAACTTTTAATGCATGTAAGCAACTAAGCAATAATACTTTTATTCATGTAGTCATTAATTTTTTTTTCATTAACTTTATTGTTGACTCAAGTTTTTATTCCCTCCTTTTTATAAAGAGTGTCACTTAGACACATTTCATGCAGATTAAGAAAATAAAAAAATATATTAATGTACCCGTATTTAATGTTTAAATATTTTTTTTTACAACAACTGCTAATCTATGAAAGAGGTCCTAGCGGTTCAAATAGCCAAACCGGAGGTGTGGAGTCGACATAAAGCATAGCTGAAGGAGAACTCCTTGCACCACGTACAAGTTTATTTGCCATTATGTTTTGTGCTCTCGGTATATGTCGAATCTTGAAGGTAGGGAAGAAAGTCTTACTGTGTCGAAATTCTTCCATATGTGTAGCAAATGCTGGCCATTCTTCAAGTGACGACACCTTCTTCACCAATTGAGAACAATCCATCGCAAAAACTACATCAGAGAACTGCAGGGCCTTCATGCATTCCATTGCCCATATCAGTGCTTCACATTCAGTATGTAGAGGTGATAGGCTTCTTCGAAGATTCATCACCCCCATCATCACGTTGGTTGAACTAGTTGTTCGGCAATACCATCTTTGACCTGTAAAAACATCATGTTCCTTCCATGAGCCATCAATATAACAGATTCTGATGTGTCCCATAGATTTCTCAGGTACTACTGGATGTAAATGTCTATAATTTTCTTTCACCGACAATTGCGCCTCAGCCCAAAGTGTACTTTCTACTTCGGCTAACCGTAAAACTTTTTGTGGATTCTCATTTTTGTTGCTATAGATTTTATCATTCCTATTCTTCCAAATATACCACATAATCCAAGGAAAGCAACTGAAATCCTCGTTTTTTGGAAGCCTCCGGAAAAGATAATCCAAACTAGTAAAGAGAGAAGATGCCGGAAAAAGGTCCGGGTTAGAAGGTATCCTAAACAAAGCCCAAGTTTGTAATGCTGGTGGACACTCAAAAAGGACATGATTAGTTGTTTCTTCCTCTGCCCCACAAATGCCGCACCGTAAATCACAATCTATCCCACGAGATTTCAAATTCTTCGCCACTGGTAATGTACCCGATAGTACTTGCCACACAAAGTGATTCAGTTTCGGAGGACATTTCAGTTTCCATGAGTGAGCCAACAAAGGTTTAATATTTGGTCCAATGTGACCAATGTCTGACCTCTATCTGGATATGAGGACTATGTCCTAAATCCTGACTTGATCGAATATTTACCAGACTCGTTAAACATTCATCCATATGTATCTGGACGTTGAGATCGACTAATCGCCAAACCTCTGATGATTTTAACATCGTCTGGATGGATATATGCATTAAGCAGATCTACATTCAAAGAACAAGTGACCGGATCAATAAGATGCTCCACCATTAGAGAATGGTTTAAAAATTGATTTTGATTTTTTGGTATTGCTAACCTCGGGCGAGGAGCAGGGATCCAGGGGTCTTTCCATACAGAAATTGACTGTCCCGTTCCTACTCTTTTGATTAGTATTTTTTTAACCAGAGGCCTAACTGAACAGATGCTTCTCCATCCATAAGAGGAAGAATAAGATCTGTGATCATCCAGAGGATGTGAATTCCGAAAATATCGACCCTTAAAGACCTTTGAAAACAGACAATCAGGTTTTTCTATTAATCGCCAGAACTGTTTTGCTAACAACGCTGTGTTAAAGTCTTGAACATCCCTAAAGCTCAGACCTCCCTCTTTCTTATGTGTGCAAACTTTATCCCATGAGAACCAATGTATACCTCTTTTGTTTCCACTACCGCCCCGCCAAAAATGTGCAACAGTGCTTGTAATTTTCTTAGTTACTCCTTTAGGAAGACGAAAACATGACATAACATGTGTTGGCATAGCTGAAGCCACTGATTTAATCAAAACCTCTTTTCTCCCTTTTGTAAGAAACCGAACTGTCCAACTGTTTACTTTATTATTAACTCTCTCATTTAAGTATCCAAAAATCTTTATTTTGGATCCTCCCACACTTCCAGGTATACTCATACACTGAAAATGAATCCTTGCTACTGTCAAGCTTAACAATTGTAATTGTAATATTTGAGATTCACTCCAGAGGACCAGTTTACACTTTACTCTTATGAGTTCGATATTAAGCTGAGAACAAAGGTGGATTTTGATTTTAATAGTGACTGTGGGAACCGAAATTCACACCGTCAATTTCCAATAAAGTTTTGATTGCGGAGGAAAGCCAAGTAAACCCGACTTTCCTTGAAGATCCGGATTCTCTGCGTTGCCACACGAAATCGATAAAGTAAACAGAAGACAAAAAATGAGAATTGAAATATTTGCCCGAAGGCGTTTTATTAGATAAAAGAAACGAGTACAAGGATTCTCCGAAAGACAAAGAGATTTGCGATTTAAAGAAAAAGATAGAGTCGCAGGCAGCCAAACGTCCTAAGCCTTGCTCCGCTAGTCTAACCACCTAAACCCTAGTTTTTCTAAGCTAGCAGGATGCTCTCAGTCTAGTTCTCGGATTTTCGGGATGCCCTTCTCCTCTGCTCTTGCTCTCCTTATATACCCACTCCTAGGTCGGTTTGCTTTAGGATGATGGGCCTCGCCTTTGGGCCCAAGCTTATCTCTTCCGGAAATGTTCCATTTTCGTCGGTCTTCGTAATTATCTCCGAGTTTTCCGCTATCTTTCGATGACTTGATGTTTATCCGACGTTTCGGGAAATCGGATAAACCGCCATAGCCTGATTGGGACTGAATTCTGGAAAATCGTAAGTAAGTCTGTGGACTTGTCTTAAGTCGTTAAACGTTTTATACGATTTCTTCCACGAGAAATCCAATCCCTCCAGTTTCTATCGTAAAACATCGAGGATGATTCCAACCGAATCGAAAGATGTTATTCCGTAGCCTCGATTGTACTAAACTCACGAGGGTTGATCCGAACAAGCTAAGATGGGATCAGACCGAGCACAGCGGGACCGAGACCAGGACGAGGGCCGTGGACCGGCCGTGGACCGGCGCCAGACCAGGGTGCCGCCGGCGCCAGGCCGGCCCGCGTGACGGGTGCCGCCGGCGCCAGGCCGGGATGCCACCGGCGCCAGGCCGGCCCGCATCCCGCGTGCCGCCGGCGGCCAGGCCGGCCCGCGTCCCGCGTCCGCCGGCGCCAGGCCGGGGTGCCGCCGGCGCCAGGCCGGCCCGCGTGACGGGTGCCGCCGGCGCCAGGTCGGCCCGCGTCCCGCGTGCCGCCGGCGCCAGGTCGGGGGCCGCCGGCGCAGGCCGGCCCGCCGTCCCGCGTGCCGCCGGCGCCAGGCCGGCCCGCGTCCCGCGTGCTGCCGGCGCCAGGCCGGGGTGCCGCCGGAGCCAGGCCGGCTCGCGTGACGGGTGCCGCCGGCGCCAGGCCGGGTGCCGCCGGCGCCAGGCCGGGTGCCGCCGGCGCCAGGCAGGCCCGCGTCCCGCGTGCCGCCGGCGCCAGGGCGTCTTGTCGTTCGTGGGTTTTCCGTTGCTCGATCTTTCCCCCGCTAGTCGTTCGTGCGGGAAATCTTCGAGTTTGGAAGGATTTTTGGCCGTAGATTCGAGATAACCGTTTTTGACCCCAACAGTTAGCCCTCCAGCTCGTAAGATCGGAGACGATTTTGCGGGAGAGTGATTTGAATTTTTTGAAAATCGAAATCTTCGGCTAAGGATTCTTCCGCAGGAAACCTGTGTCTTCTCCTCCTTTTTTCTTATAAATAGCCAACCTTCCCTTCTCATTCTTCACATCTTTCCAAACTCTCTTTTCTTCTCTCTCAAGAAAGAAAATGTCTTCATCCCAAGTTGAAAAGAGTGGTTCTGATGTTGAGATGGGCGAGGCCGGCCAAGCTCCGTCGGTTCCGGCCAGTCAAGCTCCCGCCGTTCAGGCCGTTCAAGAGGCTACTCCGTCCCTGACTGATGGGTTTGATTCTTTCAAGGCTAAGCTATCCTGGCGTAGTGCTGCGAAAGGCTCAAAGCGGGCGAGGACTGAGACGCCCGATGTTCCTTCCGCGGCTCCAACTCCTTTGCCTGCTCCTTTGGTTCCCAGCTCCGAAGTCCCATCCGATGCCCTCCCGTCTACAGAAGGGGTCATTGTTCCTGAACAGACTCTTGATGTTCAGATCCATCCATCGGGTTCTTCGACTGCTCCGATCGTGATCTCCGGAAGAGAGGACGCGATAGAATCTGCACCTCTTCCCCCGGCGAAGAGGGAACTCGTCTTGGGACTGCCAGCGGCTGGTGCCGCGCCGTTGCCCAAGGGAAGGGCGAGGGCTGGCGCGGCGTCCGGAGCGAAAAAGAAGCGGGGTGCGAAGAGCGAGGAAAGCGGCCTCTCAGAGCCGTTGGCGCGTCATCGTTCCAAGGTTCGATTTGTCCGTAATTCTTGCACCATTTTTTTTTGCGATGATACTTACTCTTTCCTTTCTGCGGACAGTTTGTGTCGCTGATTGACGGAATGCTTGGCGAGTGCGGGTCGGAAGTCATTCGTCTATTGAAGGAACTGGAGTCGTCGCAGGAAGCGCTGAAGCGTACTAAGGCTGCATTGCAGACTGTCGAGGACACCCATGCTGCCCAGACGTCCCAGCTTGAGGTTCGTATCAGCGATCTTGAGCGCGACCTTGGGAAGACCGCGAGTTCGTTACTCAAGGTGAAGAAAGAGAAGAGGGGTAAATCCTCGGAAGTCCGCCGTCTTCAGGAGAAGGTTCAGGCTCACGAGGAAATGAACGCCCGTAGATCCTCGGAGGTTGCCGATGCCAGTGATGACTTCTATGGTCGTCTGACGAGGATGGCCATCCTGTTTGAGTCCTTGATAGCCGTCCGCAAGAGGGACTTGGATTTAGCGGGGATCAAGGGGAGTCTGAATGAGCTCGAGTTGCTTCGAGGTAATGAGGCCCCGTCTTTGGACTTGGAGGAAGCCAGATTATCGTCCTGTAAAGGAGAGTGGGCGGCCACCGAGGGAGATTTCGATTCGATCCTTGCCGGCCTGCAAGCCGAATGCACCCTAGCTCCGACCTCTGAAAACTCGGAAGATCAGGAGCGCGCGGGAGAAGATTGCGAGGTTGGCGCGGACGAGGCGGGTAGTGGAGATGCGACTGAGGGAGGCGATGGCGAGGCTGTCCCTGTCGCGAGTGAGGATGAAGATGACGCTCCTGGGAGCGTCTAGGTTTATCAATCCCTTCTGGGATTTCGTTTTATGTGTTTCGGCCGTTTAAGAGGCCATGATGTATTTACCGGGACTGGCCGTTGGTGGCTTCGATTCCCTGCCCCTTTTTTGGGGTTTTTGTTTGAATTTCGGCAGTCTCAATCTATGAAACGTTTTTGACTTTTTATGAACTTCAGTTTTTCGAAGTATGAGAAAGAGGGTGTGAGTTGTCGTCTCATTCCTAGTTCTCCGATGATCACCGTACCTATTGTCTGCATAAAGCGAGATTTTCCGCGGTTTACCGATTTATGCGAAAAACTCGTGAAACAAATGGGCTTAAGTGAAGAGACAAATTTTTGGATCTCGTATACCATACTATGTCTGTGAGATGTCAAGATCCAGCGTGGCTGGGTTTAGGGCAAGACCTAGGTTTACTCTCGGACTGAGGCTTTGCGATGACAAATCGGCTTTCGTTTTGCCTGTTTGCAATTTTAACATGACTCGTACCGTTTAAAATCTGCGAATTGTTGTCGGCTTATATGATTTGTTTGGGCGTGAGTCGAGCTACTTCCTTTACGAAGAGCTAGACCAAAATTTTGGATTTCTTGTATAGCGCGCTATGTTTATCCTTGTCGGATGTAAGAGAGCCTACCCCTTGAAGGGCGGCTATTTGTCTGTTTAGGACGTTAGAGTTCGTTTGTTGTGATCAGCAACAACGAGATAATACCGTTTTGAGGTGTGTTTGTATGTTCAGAGACGAAGATTTCGTCTGCAATGTTTTGCGGAAAAAATGTCCTTCAAGCGTTAGCGACGTCTCGCAGTGCTGAAGGTTGATTTTTCCTTACGCCGCATATCGTGTTGAAACGCTTGCGGGCTTTGGGGATGTCTTTTGCGACTGTTCGCAGCCAGAAAACTGTTGTTTCCGTTTTGGACGCGGGATCAAGGGGTCGCGTAAGTTTGACCCGGGGAGAAGCGTCTACATTCACAGTGCTTCGTGAAGTGTTGGCCATCCGGGGTTTGTTTTTGGATGTGATAATCGCTTAGTGGATACTAGGTCCGTTGTTGTGGCCGTTCCGGCCGATTTTGAAAAAGTCGTGAAAAAGTTTCGAAAATTTTAGAGTCTTCGAAATTTGTGGGAGTATACAAGTATACGTAGTATACGAGTATATGTACCCACTCCCCCCCTTTTTTAAATTGGGGGGATAGCTGAACCCGCCGATTGGCGAGTTGCCTACGTACCCTTGTCTAGGGATCAAGCCATCTCGTAGTTCTTTTGTACCACGTTTTATTGTTTAGTGGTAGTATTTTTTGAGGTGCATCGCATTCCAAGTTCTCGGGATTTTGACGTCTTGCATGTTTGCGATTTGGTATGAGCCTGGTCGGACTACTTTTATGACTTTGTACGGTCCTTCCCAGTTTGCTCCTAGTTTTCCTGCGTTTCGTTCGGCAATGTTCTGGAAGACTTTTCGTAAGACTAAATCGCCTTCTTTGAACCTGCGATGGCGTACGTTTGAGTTGTAGTACTTTGCGGCAGCGTGCTGGTAATTCTGGATTCGAATGAGTGCCTGGTCGCGGCGCTCATTGATGAGATCGAGATTGTCCAGCATCATAGCGTCGTTTACATCCTCTCTTTCGGGGAGGAATCTTCTCCGTACTCCGGGGAATTCTACTTCCGCGGGGATCATACATTCCGTTCCGTAAACGAGAGCGAATGGAGTTTCACCCGTAGCCCGTCTTGGGGTTGTACGATGCGACCAAAGAACTCCTTCGAGCTCCTCTGCCCATCGCCCCTTCTTGGCGTCTAGGCGTTTCTTGAGTCCGTCAAGGACGGTTTTGTTGATGGTTTCTGCCTGTCCGTTGCACTGCGGATATCTGGGAGTTGACTTTGTAAGTCGTATTTTCCATTTTTCGCAGAATGCTTCGAATCGAGTGGAGATAAATTGAGATCCATTATCTGTTACGATTTCGTACGGGACCCCATGTCTAGTTATGATATGTTTCCAGACGAAGTTCTCGACTTGTGTGTCTTTGATATTTGCGTAGGATTCTGCTTCTACCCATTTGGAAAAGAAATCCGTAAGGACTAGGAGGAAGCGCTTTTTTTTTTATGGGTGCATAGGTCCGACGATGTCCATGGACCATCGCATGAAAGGATAAGGGGACGAGATTGAGGAGAGGATCTCTGCGGGTTGATGGATTGTTGGAGCATGCCTTTGGCATTTCTCGCACTTCCGGGCGAATTTCTCGCAGTCTTTTACCATGGTTGGCCAATAATAACCGTGGCGTTTGATTTTGACCGCGAGAGATCTTCCGCCAGAATGATTTCCGCACGATCTAGAATGGACCTCCTTCATGATTCTTCTCGCTCTTTCCCCTTCTGCGCATGCCATGAGAGGACCAGAGAAACACCACTTATAAATTTCTCCCTCTATCGTGACGTACCGTGCCGCTTGGGTTTTTACTTTACGAGCCGCCCATTTTTCGGCGGGCAAGGTTCCATTCACGATATAGGCTCGGATTGGTTCTAACCAGGGGCTGTCGCAGCCATACTTGGTCGGGTTCACATCCGCTTCTGGTTGATCTTCGACTTCTTCCGCATCTTCAATCTCGTCTCGGATTAGATTGACGACCACTGGTGGTCCGATGCTCGGATGCTCGATGAATTCGACCGGGATTACTCTTTGGAGCCCTGGATCTGAGTTTGAGGCGAGGGCAGCCAAGGCGTTGGCCTGGACGTTTTCCGAGCGCGGAATTCTGGTCAGGGCGAACTGGTCAAAATTTCGAGCCAGTTCTTGGACGAGTTTTAGATATGCGACCAGCCTTTCGTCTCTTGCCTCATATTCTCCGCTGTATTGATTGGCGACTAACTGAGAATCGCAGTAAGCGTGAATATTACGGATTTTTAACCCATGGGCCAGCCGCAAGCCTGCGATGAGTGCTTCGTATTCTGCCTCATTGTTTGAAGCATGAAAAGCCAATCGGAAAGACTGTTCTAGGATTTCCCCGTTAGGAGAGGTGAGCCGTATTCCGATTCCGGATCCTTGCTTGGATGAAGATCCGTCGACGTGGAGGACCCAAGTTGAGTTTGGTTCTTCGTTAGTCATGTTTCTAGTGGGTAACTCTACCAAGAAATCCGCAAGTACTTGGGACTTTGCACACGTCCTTGGGCGATATTCGACGTCGTATTCACTCAGTTCGATTGCCCATTTGGCGAGCCTACCAGATTGACTCGGACTATGCAGGATAATCCGCAGCGGGAACGTGGTGAGAACCACTATAGTATGGGACTGGAAGTACGGTCTTAGTTTTCTTGCCGAGGTTATGACGGCGAATGCTAATTTTTCCATTAGAGGGTATCGAGTTTCCGCATCCAGTAACGTCTTGCTTACGTAAAAGATTGGTTTTTGTTCGCCGCGTTCTTCTCGTATTAAGACGCCACTGACCGCCGTTGCGGAAACCGCGATATAGAGGAAAAGAGGTTCACCTTCCACCGGTTTTGCGAGGACTGGTGGAGTGGCCAGGTAATGTTTCAATTGTTGGAAAGCTTTTTCACATTGCTCGGACCATTCGAACTTCTTGTTTCCCTTCAATGTTTCGTAAAACGGCAGGCACTTATCCGTGGAGCGCGAGATGAAACGGTTCAAAGCCGCGACTCTTCCGGTTAGCCTCTGGACTTCTCGCTTGGTTCTCGGGGAGGCCATCTCTATCAGTGCGTCGATTTGTTTAGGGTTGGCCTCGATTCCTCGATACGTTACGAGGTACCCGAGGAATTCTCCCGATGCCACCGCGAATCTACATTTTGCTGGGTTGAGTTTCATGTTATGCTGGTTGAGTCGTGCAAAACATTCCTCTAGGTGGACTATATGATCGTGTTCGTCAAGAGATTTTACGAGCATATCATCGATGTATACTTCCATAGTTTTTCCTAGTTGCTCGGCAAACATTTTGTTGACGAATCGCTGATATGTTGCACCTGCGTTTTTAAGACCGAAAGGCATTACTTTGTAGCAATACGTTCCGCGGTCTGTGATGAATGCAGTTTTTTCGCGGTCGTCGGGATTCATCATGATCTGATTGTATCCGGAAAAAGCGTCCATGAATGACAGCAGCTTGTTTCCCGCGGTTGCTTCGACCAGTCGGTCGATGTGTGGGAGCGGGAAGCAATCCTTTGGACAGGCTTTATTCAGATCCGTGAAATCGACACAGACTCGCCACTTGCCGTTTTTCTTTTTTACCACGACAGGGTTGGCAAGCCAGTCCGGATACCTGACTTCTGTTATCGACCCTACTTTGAGGAGTCTTTCGACTTCCTCATTTACAGCGGTGGCACGCTCAGGTCCCAGCTTTCGTCTCTTTTGTTTTACGGGTTTATGAGTTGGGTCGATGTTAAGTTTGTGACATGTTACGCTAATGTCGATTCCCGGCATATCCTCCGCGGCCCATGCGAACGTACTGAGATTCTCTTTAAGGCATGCGATGAGCTCTGCTTTCATTGGTTCGCGGAGGTTAGCTCCGATCTCGACACACCGTTCCGGAAAAGAATCGTCGAGACAAACTGAGACCACCGGTTCGCAGGTTGGTTCACGCTTCCCTTCCAGGGCCTCAGCTCTTTGGGACTGCCAGAAGGTTTCCGGCGAGTCGTGAATCGTTTGCTTTTTCCGAGAGGTCTCGATTTCGGAGTTTTTCCGTTTTAGTTCGGTAGCGAGGTAGATCTGCGCTGCTCCGTGACTACCATGTATCGTCTGGACCCCGAAAGGCATTGGGAACTTAAGGCATAGGTGGAATGTTGATGGGATCGCTCTGATGGAGTTTAGCCAGGGAGTTCCAACTATCGCATTGTAGGATGTTGGGCCATTGATCACCAGGAATTCCGTGTTTTTGGCGACGCTCCCGGCTTTGACTAGGAGGTTAGTCGAGCCGAGGGTCATAATTTCTCCCGAGAGTCCGAATACTGGGCTGGGGTCATCTGTAAGGATGCTTAGATCGACGCCCATCCTCTCGAGGGTGCTTTTGTAGATAATATTGGCCGAGCATCCGGTGTCGACTAATACCCTTGCTACGTCAATATCCTGGATCGTGAGTTCTATTACGAGGAGATCGTTGTGAGGTTTGACCGTACGGGCCGTTGCTCGATCCTCGAAAGATACGATGTTGCGGGCTGACGAAGAAGTCATACTGAACTTCGATCGATTGGTGGTTTTCGAGTTAGAGAATCCGTCCCCCCCCTCCTTCTAGCGCCAAACTGTGGGAACCGAAATTCACACCGTCAATTTCCAATAAAGTTTTGATTGCGGAGGAAAGCCAAGTAAACCCGACTTTCCTTGAAGATCCGGATTCTCTGCGTTGCCACACGAAATCGATAAAGTAAACAGAAGACAAAAAATGAGAATTGAAATATTTGCCCGAAGGCGTTTTATTAGATAAAAGAAACGAGTACAAGGATTCTCCGAAAGACAAAGAGATTTGCGATTTAAAGAAAAAGATAGAGTCGCAGGCATCCAAACGTCCTAAGCCTTGCTCCGCTAGTCTAACCACCTAAACCCTAGTTTTTCTAAGCTAGCAGGATGCTCTCAGTCTAGTTCTCGGATTTTCGGGACGCCCTTCTCCTCTGCTCTTGCTCTCCTTATATACCCACTCCTAGGTCGGTTTGCTTTAGGATGATGGGCCTCGCCTTTGGGCCCAAGCTTATCTCTTCCGGAAATGTTCCATTTTCGTCGGTCTTCGTAATTATCTCCGAGTTTTCCGCTATCTTTCGATGACTTGATGTTTATCCGACGTTTCGGGAAATCGGATAAACCGCCATAGCCTGATTGGGACTGAATTCTGGAAAATCGTAAGTAAGTCTGTGGACTTGTTGTTTATACGATTTCTTCCACGAGAAATCCAATCCCTCCAGTTTCTATCGTAAAACATCGAGGATGATTCCAACCGAATCGAAAGATGTTATTCTGAGCCTCGATTGTACTAAACTCACGAGGGTTGATCCGAACAAGCTAAGATGGGATCAGACCGAGCACAACGGGACTGAGACCAGGACGAGGGCCGTGGACCGGCGCCAGACCAGGGTGCCGCCGGCGCCAGGCCGGCCCGCGTCCCGCGTGCCGCCGGCGCCAGGCCGTGGTGCCGCCGGCGCCAGGCCGTGGTGCCGCCGGCGCCAGGCCGTGGTGCCGCCGGCGCCAGGCCGGCCCGCGTGACGGGTGCCGCCGGCGCCAGGCCGGCCCGCGTCCCGCGTGCCGCCGGGGCCAGGCCGTCTTGTCGTTCGTGGGTTTTCCGTTGCTCGATCTTTCTCCCGCTAGTCGTTCGTGCGGGAAATCTTCGAGTTTGGAAGGATTTTTGGCCGTAGATTTCGAGATAACCGTTTTTGACCCCAACAGTGACGTAGAAAATAAGCAACTAGAGTTTTAAATCAATTTAAACAAGAAGCCAGCCTAGGGTATTTCATTGGGTGCTGATGTTGAGCCAAACAATTATTCAAGCGCAATGAGATGCAATCTGGAACTCGGATCATTCAGCTGGAACAATCCACTGTCGTGGTATTGTCCCCTTTGCAGATCGATCTTGCCGCTTAAGCTCTCGCTTTGAACAAGATGAGATCGCAAGCTTTAGAGATCAAGTCCGATCTGTTCTCTTACCACCCTAATATCTACTTTCGCTGATTAGGGATACTAAGCTCATTCAATATATGTCAAGCTATCTCCTTCATGGTTAGCTAGGTGATTAATCTTAAGATCTAACATTAAGTGATCAATTTAATGCAAGCAGTAAGAACGACATGAATGAAGAATCAATGAAATCGCTTATCTCTGTTTAGCTCAAGACCTCAACACCCTAAAACCCTAAGCAAGCTTAAGCAACTACTCGATCATTATGCAAGAAGACATGATTTCTGAATAATACTGCATAGAAAATATAGTAGAAAACAAAGGGTTCAGGATGATCTTCTCTATGAGAGATGGAGCCTTCTCCCTTACAAGTTGCAATCGCCAAAAAATAGAGTCTAGATCTCTTGTAAAACTAGCGTAAGAAATAAAATAATAGTTAAGGGCACTTTTATATGGAGGCGCCGTCGATTTCTAGAGAGGGAAGGTGATTAGGGCGAATCTTCAAAGATATGAAAATTTCCGTAATAGTCGAGAACAGTCCGCCTCGTTGCTCCGCATGATTGCTCCTATGAAATCAATAGCCTGACTGCTCCATTTGA
Source organism: Brassica juncea (assembly GCA_018703725.1). Classification (NCBI taxonomy): domain Eukaryota; kingdom Viridiplantae; phylum Streptophyta; class Magnoliopsida; order Brassicales; family Brassicaceae; genus Brassica; species Brassica juncea. The sequence goes on along the minus strand of CM031936.1, from coordinate 12,483,361 downwards.
CTGTTCCGCATGAAAAAATTCAATTCTTGCACCTTTCTTCATGATCCTTCCTTTAGCTCTTTTAGTCTACTACAGACCTGAATTGACTCAAAAAGGACTAGACTAACTCGATTAAACATTGAAAACTGATTAGAAAACATATCTATAATGGTGTCAAAAACACCATATATCAATTCCCCCAGACTTAGATCCTTGTTTGTCCTCGAACAATGGCAAGTATCAAGCACAAGGAGAAAAGTTTGAATGTGTGGGAACTCGCCTATTCTCAACAACCATACCTTAACCACGAATCTCTGAACCATGCAAGAAGTTGACTAGGACCACACACTTTTACTAGAACCCGACTGATCGCTGTTCGAAGATCAGCTCCATACTCTGCATCTCAAACCGAAAAGGTACTCTATCGAGACAAAACTCCCTATATTTAATTTAAAATGGCGTGAACAACTTATTACAGGCACTATTCAGGGTAGATGGGCTAGGTGTAAAACAGACTAATTTTAAAGGTGGAGTTTAAAGAGTGTTTAGGGCTACCAATTTTCATAGTGGTTGCAGGATATTGCGAAAAATAGCAAGAGAGGACGGATCCATTGATGTCCACAGCTCTTACTCGTTTTGCTAACTCTGGCGCGACTGCTTCGATTGTCTGCCTGTTCTCTATCATCGGTACCAACTCTCTTGTTCTACTTCCCGGTTCTTTCTCATCATAATCCACATAGTGTCTCCATGGAACTCTCGCGAACGGGGTCTTGTTGTGAAGAAAGACGGTATGTCAAACAAGTAGAAGTAGTTGCGATCGATCAGATCACACAGCAACTTTTCTCCAGGTGTGTACAGCAGAATCTTTTTCCTCATCTGGCTTCAACTGAATTTTTGTATAGGAGCCTCAACAATCCTCCTTCTCCATCAGTGATCTCAAAAGAAAAGAATAGAAATTGCATGTTTTTTTTTCTGAAGTGAGATCAATGAGTGGAATGGGACGGAGAAGGAGGTTACGCGCAGGGTGAAGATTCTCTACTGATCATTCCACTTGTCTGACCTTGTTCCCGTTCCTATGTGGTGGTGACTGTTCTGTAGCAACTGTTCCGGCTTTTCATTTGACTGTTCTCCTTGTTTTGAATGAAGTTCTGTAGTAGTACGAGTAAGAGACTGTGTCGATCCTTTCCTCTCTGATCCTTTTGCACATATCTGCACAAATGAAACTGAAAAACATAATGCATGGAGATGGAATAAAGGTTCCGGTAAAGGTGGGAACTAGCTAAAGATGAGCTAGCCACTAAGGAACAGCCAGATTGGTAAAAACAGAAAGAAGTCCTGAGTGTGGTTCTCGTTTCCCTGATCTAGTGCCCATAACAAGAGTAATTGCAGTCAAAATTAGGCTCAAGTTAGGTGGAGTTAAGTCTACCCTGTATAACCTGATTGGCTGAAAACTTCTGGAGAGTCAAATGAGATAAGTCAGGGTGTTCCAGGTCCAAGTGTGGGACTTTCATCACTTCTAAGGTCACTGAATAAGAAAGTTAAAGCACGAGGTGGTTAAAAATCATCACAGAATAAGCTCTTAATTCCCACAAGAGTTTTTAAACTGACTCGACCCTAAAACAGACTCGATAAAAAATCAAAATGACTCAAAGCAGAACTGACTCGGAAAGAAAATCCAAAGGAAACACAAAGAGATCAGTAGCACACAATCGCCTTCCCCAGACTTACTTCACATCATCCCTGGTTGTGAAAATAAATAGAGGAAGGCTAAAACCAATAACAAGCAGAAATAAAAATAAAAATAAAGAGTTCAAATGGATAAGACAATGGTGATAGGGAGTGGTGGCGGATCAGTCTGACTCCCCGCTCCCAGACTGACCAGCCGAACGCCTGTTCCGCGGTAGCCGCTCTCCTCCTGCTTTCGAACCAGCTGGTTCCTTGCCTGGTCGATGGCTTGTCTGCTGAGACTGCTCCTGCTCGTCCTCTCTTTCCTTCTGACCCTTGAAGCAACCGCCGGTGATGATCTTGAGGATCCTCTTCATGAGGCTGTTGTTCTTGCGCTGGGAATCAATCATCCAGTGATGGTACGTCTCGTCATCAAAGCCATCCTCGATGTCCTCAAGATCATACAGGGGCTCAGGTGTGACGTCCTCGACGTCCTCCATGCCAGCGTCGTCCTGGTGAACCAGCAGCGTGTCATCGGAAAGGTGCCCCTGTTCTGGAAGGAACCGGATGTTCTCGAATTTTTCCAGGCTGGTGATCTCCGTTTGAGGGAATTTGCAGAACAGTTGCGTCCCCGCCTTGTCTTGGAACATGTAGGTTGTTGGTGTCAAAATCGGTCACGACGGAATCAATGACTGAAAGTCTCTAGAAAGTATTTCTTGAAACAAAAAGTCTCGGATAATTTGAAAAGAAGTTATACGAGATTTTCTCAAATTAGAATATCCACTCTCTGTGAGATCGGAAGACTACGGGCGTGCGCGGACGAGAGTCCCCGGAAAGATCGGTCCGCTCGTCCAAGGACATCAAGATTCGATCACCACAAAAACCCTAAACACAAAAGAATCTGCCTCGAAACTTCGAAGAGGTCGTTCTCTCAAACTGTGAGGAACCAGAAAACGATCAAGATATCAAATCGAAGCCCTCGCCGAGATCTTCAGCCTGGCGCCGGCGGCACCCCGGCCTGGCGCCGGCAGCACCCGTCACGCGGGCTGAACTGGCGCCGGCAGCACCCGTGACGCGGGCCGGCCTGGCGCCGGCGGCACCCGGCCTGGCGCCGGCGGCACCCGGCCTGGCGCCGGCGGCACCCGTGACACGGGCCGGCCTGGCGCCAGCGGCACCCGGCCTGGCGCCGGCGGCACCCGTCACGCGGTCTGGCCTGGCGCCGGCGGCACCCGACCTGGCGCTGGCGGCACCCGTGACGCGGGCCGGCCTGGCGCCGGCGGCACCCGTCGCACGGGCTGGCCTGGCGCCGGCGGCACCCGGCCTGGAGCCAGCGGCACCCGTCGCGCGGGCTGGCCTGGCGCCGGCGGCACCCGGCCTGGCGCCGGCGGCACCCGTCGCGCGGGCTGGCCTGGCGCCAGCGGCACCCCGGCCTGGCGCCGGTCGACGGCCCTCGTCCTGGTCTCGGTCCCATCGTGTTCGGTCTGATCCCATCTTGGCTTGTTTGGATCAATCATCATGAGTTTGGGACGATCACGGCTACGGAATAAACATCCTACGACTCGATTGGAATCGTCCTCGATGTTTTACGACAAAAACTAGAAGGATTGAATTTCTCGTAGAGGATATCGTATAAAACAAGGTCGATTAATTTGAACATCGATCCTTTAGGTTATACGGTTTATTTTACGAGAAAGATAGTCTTTCCGAGAAATCGTATAAAACGTTAACGACTTAAGACAAGTCCACGGACTAACTTACGATTTTAGGAATTCAGGCCCAGTCAGGCTATGACGGTTTGTCCGATATCCCGAACATTGGATAAACATCAAGTCACCGAAAACTCGAGGATAATTATAAAGATCGACGAAAATGGAATACTTCCTGCAGAGATAAGCTTGGGCCCAAAGGCGAGGTCCATCATCCTAAGGCAAACCGACCTTGGAGTGGATATATAAGGAGAGCAAGGGCAGAAGAGAAGGGGATCCGAAAATTAGACTTAGAGCATCCTGCTAGCTTAGAGAACTTAGAACTTATGCGGTTAGGCCAGCGAGGCAGGACTTAGAACGTCTGGCCGCCTCTTGTTCAAGTTTTATCTTCTCCGCAGACCCATGTTCCTCTCGGAAGGATCTAACTATACTTTTACTCAGAGCTCCGCACATAGAAACCCTAGGCATTATCTTCGACATGCCCGCTTCTATGACCAACGCTCAAATTAGACGAACCAGGCCCTAGAACGTCTGGCCGCCTCCTGCTCGCAAATCTCCGCTCCTCTCGGAAGGATCGGACAATTCTTTTACTTAAGAGCTCCGCACATAGAAACCCTAGGCGTTATCTTCGACATGCCTGTTTCTATGACAAACGCTCATACTAGACGAACCCGCCCAGACGGTTCGATCTCTTGTTCAATTCTTTCTAACTGAACTACGTCCGACTTGATCCTCGAAAGGGGTACGTAGGCAGCCTTTCTTAAGGTCCAGTCCCAAATCTTAACAAAACCTTTTCCGCATTTATTCGGTCACTTGTCGTTGGCTGTCGCAGAGAATCCGGACCTTCAGGGAAAGTCGGGTTAACTTGGCTTTCCTCCGTTTTTATTCATTAAAATCGACGGTGTGAATTTCGGTTCCCACATAGGTGCTCTTGTCGGTGGAGGATGTGACACTTAATCAGGTAGGAGATGTTAATGTAGTATGGCTCATATTTGGTCTCGAGGGCGAGGTGGTTGATCCCGAAGTGGAGGAACAATGGCGAGAGGAGACTGCCACATCGATCTTTGGTTTGTGAAACTCTCATCAGCAGTCCTTTCTTTGTGACGAACATCGCAGCAAGTAAGTACCCAGGGTTAGTGAGGACCTTCTCGATAAAAATGCCTGCGCGTGCTGCTCTTATCTGATCCTCTAGTCTTGAGTAGAGCATTTGGAGTTCTCCATTAGTGACCTTCGAGGTTTTGTCCTTAGCGAACAGAAAGTTGCTAAGAACCTTGGCAATGATCCGCACTGAAGGGTTGCGGATGTGGGACTGATAGGCTGTGCGAGGCTTGAAGTCTCCGTTTGCGATCAGGTCCCAGAAGGTCTTGGCGGGTGGAAAACTTTTGAGAAGCGAGACCTCACTAGGATCGTCGGTTATGTCATAGATTTCTTTGAACTTGACAAGCGGGAGGGAGTAATGTTTCCCACCAGCCATAAAGCAGAAGTGTGTGTTCTCGAACGTGGGCTGGTGCTCATCCTCATGGTAAATCTCTGCGGTAGCCAGAGCTTGTCGCACTAGCTTTGGGATGAGGATTTGCGGCTTGGTGCAGAGATCGAGTATTCTAATGGCAGAGAGAGTACGCTGCACATCGTCGTCGAGACCAAGCTGGGAGAGGGTCGGAGGGTGCACGTACAGTATCGGCTGGATGTCAATGGCGAGGAGAGCGTTGTAGGCCTTTGCTTTTTCTTTGTCCCACCCTTCGACATTGACATCAAAGATCCTTGGGTCCTCAATGTCGATAGCTACACCTTCCTGCTCCTGAGGCCATGGGTATGCTGGGTTGGGTTCGGCAATGGGTGTCGATTGGTTTGCAGTTTGCCTCGATGCTCTCTGGGCGATGTGCTTGGTGCGGATCTGCGAAAAAGAACAACCATAGACAGATCATTACAATTCGTGGGTTGGTTAGAAAAGATAGATCCAAAAACCATTCTCAATAGAACCACGTTCAATCTATTCCAAACAACCACATCGAACAAAACAAATCCAAATCAAATGTTCTAGAGCAATTAAGATCAAAATCAATCCGATCAAAACGATTCATATTCTCACAAAGTCGATTCCTTGAACAAACTAGCATTGAGGATGAAACGATTTAAGCCGGTTTGTAACTAGACTCTTTCAAGTATAGCGCTAAAATCGAAATGAGAGTGACCCCTAAATAGCGATTTGCAATGCGATTTTGGAAGAGAGTTGAGTTGCTTACCTTGGGCACCATTGATAGATTCAACTGCAAAGACAAACACGGCTAGAAAATCCGGTGGTAAAGAACGAAGAATCGCGAAAAACGGTTGAGAAATGGGGTAGTTTGATTTTAGGGTTCTTTTCCAAATGGGGGGTGGTTTGCGGCGTAGGAGAAGAAAGTGGGGAAGTGGGGTGGAGCAGCCTTAAATAGGCGAACCCTAAACCGCTTCCCTTTCTATTTATTTTTTTTTTTTTTTTTTATTTTCGGTCCGAATACTTACCGGGGAACAGCTGTTCTCCAGCGAGAACAATCAAAGGGTTGCTCCTTGGGGAAATTCCGGTTTTGTTTTCTTTTCCTGAAACAAAAGTTAAGAACAAGTAAAGAAAAAGAATAAAAAACATATACAGACTCACCAGTTGATTGCCTCCCACCAAGCGCTTGGTTTAAGTCACTAGCTTGACTTTGGTTAGCCTATTAGGCTGAGGAGGGATCGCTTAAGGAAATTTCTTCCCCTTCAGCGATTGTTGTTTCTGCAAGATATGGTTTTAGACGTTGACCGTTCACAACAAATTCTCCTCCATTCGTGTCCAGCAACACGACTGCTCCACATGGTCTAACCTCCTTAATAGTAAACGGTCCGGACCATCTCGACTTCAATTTGCCAGGGAACAGCCTCAATCTGGAGTTAAAGAGCAAGACCTTATCGTTTGGTTCGAAGTTTCTGTCGATGATTCTTTTGTCATGGTACTCCTTGGTTTTCTCCTTATAGATCTTTGAGCTCTCATAGGCTAGATGCCTGATCTCTTCTAGCTCATGAATCTGGATTGTTCGCCTCTCCTTGGCTGATTTGATGTCGAAGTTGAGAATTTTGACAGCCCATGCTGCCTTGTATTCAAGTTCCACTGGGAGATGGCACGCCTTGCCATAGACCAGGTGATAGGAAGTGGTCCCGAGTGGTGTTTTTTAGGCTGTTCTGTAGGCCCATAGTGCATCATCTAACTTGAGAGACCAGTCCTTGCGGGTTGTTCCGACTGTTTTCTCTGAAATGCTCTTGATTTCTCTATTAGAAACTTCCACTTGGCCACTGGTTTGGGGATGATATGCTGTTGCGACCTTATGCGTTACACCATTCTTCTTGAGGAGGCCTTGGAAGACCTTGTTGATGAAGTGGGTGCCTCCGTCACTGATGACCACTCTGGGTACCCCGAACCTAGGAAAGATGATTGATTTGAACATCTTTGTAACAACACGCGCATCATTCCTGGGACTTGCGATTGCTTCCACCCACTTTGAGACGTAATCCACTGCCACCAGAATGTATTCGTTCTTGTATGAGGGTGGGAATGGTCCCATGAAGTCAATACCCCAACAATCGAACACTTCAATCTCAAGTATAAAGTTCTGAGGCATCTCGTTCCTCTTACTGATGTTTCCCTGTCGTTGGCATGAGTTGCACTTGGAGATGAAAGCTTGCGCATCACGGAACATAGTGGGCCACCAGAAACCGGCCTGTAAGATTTTTGAGACGGTTTTGAATGCTGCGAAATGTCCAGTGTAGGAGGAACCATGGCAGTGATACAGGATCCCTGAGATATCTTATTCAGGGACACACCGTCGAAACACTCCATCTTTGCAGTGTCGATATAGGAACGGTTCATCCCAAAAGTAGTGCCTTGCGTCCCTTAAAGACTTCCTCATCTTATTCCTAGTGAACTCAACCGGTTCTTGTTCAGCAGCCAAAAAGTTGGCTATTTCAGCGAACCAAGGTAGATGGGAATATCTCTTCTTGATCGCAGATACAAAATGTTCCGTTTCGGCAGAACAGTCCGTGGCAAACGTATCTAGACTGTTCCCGCCGTAAAGACCAATCGCGTAGACATGTTCCCCAGGGAGGGTGTCATCAAGAGCAACCTCTTCATTGATCTTCATTCTGGATAAATGATCTGCAACTTCATTCTCGATTCCTTTCTTATCCTTGATCTCAAGATCAAATTCCTGGAGTAGAAGAATCCATCTTGGTAAACGAGGTTTTGCATCCTTCTTGGTCAACAAGTACCTCAAGGCTGCATGATCCGTATGCACAATTACTTCAGAACCTACTAGGTAGGACCTAAATTTCTCGAAAGCATAGACTATGGCAAGCAGCTCTTTTTCAGTAGTGGAGTGTCGGCATTGAGCTTTATCCAGTGTCCTGCTCGCATAGTAGATCACATGCAGCTTTTTGTCCTTCCGCTGTCCTAGGACCGCTCCCATTGCATAATCGCTTGCGTCTGTCATGATTTCAAAAGGAAGGTGATACACTAAAAATGAATCCTTGCTACTGTCAAGCTAATAGTTGTGATTATAGTACTTTAGATTCAGTCCATAGTACCAGTCTACACTTTACTTTTATGAGTTCAATATTAAGCTAAGAAGAAAATTGAGTTTTAATTTCAAGAGTGACGCGAATAACAAGTAAAAAGCTTAGGTAATGGATTCAAATTAATAGGAGTTAATCTAGGATGAATGTGAGTGTTCTCAATCACAACCGAGCAGTTATTCAGATTCGATGCAGTCCTATCTAGAACTCGGAGAACTGGCTAGAGCAACACACTGTCGTGTAGTTGTTCCTTTCAATGATCAGACTCAACGCCTAAGATGTCGCTTGGTCTGAGATCTGATGGTAAACTTTATTGAATGATTCCGATTTGTTCACAGTGCACCTTAACATCTACTTTCGCGTGGCTAAGGATGCAATGCTCATTCATGCATGATCTAGCAACCTATGACACTTTTGATGCACAGATTAACCTAGGATCAGACGCTAGATGATCAGTTTAGCGTAAGCATTAAACAAAGAATGAATGAAGATTTACTTAATGATAACCTATCTATGCTCAGTTGCGATATGCACTCTATCACCCTATATCAACAGTCGATTACTCAATCATGTTGCAACGAATAACAACGTATGAAATGAATACTCATGATCAGATTAAAAAGAATAAAACTAGGGTTCAGGTTGTTCTTCTCGATGAGAGAAGTGAAGCCGTCGCCCTTACAAAAGCTTTGAATCCAAAAGTATGAAACTTGTCTTGCAAAAATAGCATAGAAAAATAAAATAAGAGATAAGTGCGCTTTTATGTGGAGGCGCCGTTTTTCTAGAGAGGGAAGGTGATTAGGGCAAATCTTCAAGGATATGGAAATTTCCATAATTGTCGGAAACAGTCCGCCTCGTTGCTCCGCATGATTGTTCCTGCGGGATAAATCACTTGACTGCTCCGCTTGACTGTTCCGCATGGAAAGCTTCAATTCTTGCACCTTTCTTCATGCTCCTCCCTTTAGCTCTTTATTCTACTCCAGACCTGAATTGAATCAAAAAAGGACTATACTAACTCGATAAAACAATTGAAACTGGTTAGAAAACACATATACAATGGTGTCAAAAACACCATATATCAGAAGGTCCCAGTCTGGAGGTTGAACAATCGGGGCACTGATCAGGGCTCCTTTTATCTTGTGAAAAGCAGCCAAACAGTCGCTATCAAACTCGAACTTGGTGTCCTTGCAGAGCATCCTAGTGAGTGGTCTTGCGATCCTTGAGAAGTCTTGGATGAATCTTCTATAGAACCCCTCGTGTCCTAAGAAACTTCTGATTCCCTTGACTGTAGTTGGTGGCTGCAGGCTCATCATCACCTCGATCTTTGCCTTGTCGACCTCGATGCCCTTTTCTGAAATTTTGTGCCCGAGAACAATCCCATCTTTGACCATAAAGTGGCACTTCTCCCAGTTCAGCACCAAGTTTTTCTCCTCACATCGCTGCAGTACCCTGCACAGATTATTCAAGCAAACAGAAAAGGAGCTTCCATAGACACTAAAGTCGTCCATGAAAACTTCCATTATGTCCTCAATCAGGTCAGTAAAAATCGACATCATGCAACGTTGAAAGGTCGCAGGAGCATTGCACAAGCCAAATGGCATTCTCCTGTAGGCAAACGTGCCGTATGGGCATGTAAACATTGTCTTCTCTTGATCATCTGGGTGAATAGGGATCTGAAAGAAACCTGAATAGCCATCTAAGAAACAGTAGTATGGGTGGTTAGCCAATCTTTCAAGCATTTGGTCAATAAAAGGAAGTGGGAAGTGATCTTTACGAGTCGCAGCATTTAGTTTGCAAAAATCAATGCACATGCGATGTCCAGTTACAGTTCTAGTAGGGATCAATTCGTTCTTTTCATTTGTTATGACAGTGATTCCACCTTTCTAAGGAACTACATGACCGGGCTGACCCACTTACTATCTGAGATGGCATAGATTACACCGGCTTCTAGAAGTTTCATTATCACTTTCTTAACAACATCTTTTAAATTTGGGTTTAACCTCCTCTGATGTTCTACAGAAGTCATTGATTCATCTTCTAGATGTATTCTATACATGCATAAGTCAGGTGATATGCCAGGAATATCGTCTAGAGAATATCTTAATGCTTTACGATATTTTCTTAGCTCACACAAAAGTTTTGCAATTTCAACGTTGTTCAGTTCAGAGTTCACTATGATAGGATAGGTGGAATTGGGTCCTAGAAACGCGTACCTGAACCCTGCTGGGAGGGATTTGAGTTCTACCTTTGGAGCCTTCAGCTCGCTCCATGGGTTGTTCAGCTCGCTGTTCGTCGCAGTTGTTTTCTTGGGAACAGCTGTTCCGGCTGGGCTGTTCTGCTTGCTCTCGTCTTTTTCCCCCAGACTTAAGTAGGCGACTAGCTTCTCCATACTTCTGGCAGTGTCGAGCCTCTTGTTGTAGCCGTCCGCATCCACGCTCATTATGTTCTGCTCAGTCTCAGCTCGGGTCAGGGCCAGCTCGAGTGGGTCATTTGTTAGGATTTCCTCGATCATTCCCTCTTGAGGGAACAGTGCCTGATCGTCGTTCTCAATCGAGTTGGTCTGTCCATTAATCATCGGCTTCTTAAGCAAACTATTCATTTCGAACTTCATTGAGATGTCCCCGAGATCAATCCTTCCTTTCCAAACATCAATGATTGCACCAGCTGTGCACAAGAAAGGACGGCCCAGAATGAGAGGGTCCTTTGGTTCTTCATCAACTTCAAGAACCACAAAATCAGCTAGAACAAGGGCGCTCCCAACTCGGACCTGGACATATTCCAGAATACCCACTGGCGACTTCACTGATCTGTCTGCAAAAACCAGGGAGATTCTGGTCGTCTTAAAATTGGTGAAGCCAAGTCGCTTTGCTACTGAGTAAGGCATGAGGTTCATGCTGGAACCCAAATCACATAGAGAACACGCGAAGATTGTTCCACCAATTTGTATCGAGAGGACAAATCTCCCTAGATCACCCAACTTCTTGATTGGCCTGTTCTGAAGCACAGCACTGCATTCCTTAGATACCAGCATGATCTCGCTATCGGCAGATATCTTTCCTGAGATTAAACCTTTCATCAAACTGCCCATAGAAGGAATCATCTGAATCGCATCGATCAGAGGAAACTTGATAGTTAAGTCCTCCAACATCTTTTTACACTTCATCTCCTCACGATCTTTCCTATATTTCTTTGCTGGAAAAGGATAGGGAACTTTGGGTATGTATTCGCGCACAGGAACAGGCTCAGTTGGTGTAGCGGTGGGGTCAGATTAGCCTCAGCAGGCTGTTACGTTTCATCATCTGAGAGAGGAGCAGATTCAGATCGCGGTTGCTCGCCTTCCTTTTGCTTACCCTTCTCTTCCGCTGTTAGCTTCTTAGGTGCCACATCTGGTAGGTTCCTTCCACTCCTTAGTTGCACTGCATTACACTCCTTGGGATTCTTATCAGTCTTTCAAGGGACAGTACCTTGTTGCCTTTTGACACTCTCAGCGGTTGAACAATCTGAATATCCATCTGCCGTATGTGGCTTGCAACGTTGTCATATTTTGTGCTCAGATCATTGAACATATGGTTCATTCTGATGTTAATATCAGAAGTGACCTGATTCAGTGCCTTCCCTTGAATCTGCTGACCCTATAGTAGCTGCTGCATCATCATAGCTAGACTTTTCATCTCATCTTGCGGAGCAGTTGTGGTAGCTGGAGCAGCGTTCTGGTTGGTCTGCTGTTTCTGGTGCTGGAACTGATTTTGCTGAGCCTGGCTGAGGACATAGGTTCTTTCTTGGTGATTCTGATTATATCCCTTTTGGTATCCTGCGTTCTGACCTTGGTTGTTCTGAGTATTGTCAGCTGGATTGTCAAGCTTGGAGTAGCTGTAGAGATGCGGGTTGTTCCTGACGTTAGGGTTTGGGTGATAGTTCTTGAACTGCCATCCCTGACCATTGACATAACTGACCTCATTCTGATCATCCGCTGACTGATCTGCTTCCTTGGTGCCATCAGCATTTGGCTTGTCCTGAGGGGACTCCTCCATGATGAAAACCTGGTTCTAGTTGCTCTTAATCAGTTGGCTAACCATTGTTGTTAATTCGTCGATTTTTCTGTTCTCGACGCTGTTCACCTTTTGGGTGCGATCGCTCTCCATGTTATTTTTGGCTGAGCTTGGCGCCATGTTTTCAATTAGCTCAAACGCTCCTCGTGTTGACTGGGTCATGAAATCTCCTTTACTGGCTGAGTTGAGGATGTTTCGGTACTCCCATCCTACTCCATTATAGAACACTCCAAGGAGATAGTCATCTTCAAAACCGTGATGTGGGCGCTCCTTTTGGTAGACGCTGAATCTCTCCCACGCATCACAGAAAGGTTCATCCACCAACTGTTTGAAGGTGGCAATTTTCTGTCTCAGAGCTGCTGTCTTTGACTTTGTATAGAAGTGGCTAAGGAATGCGGATCGGACTTGCTCCCATGAAGTGAGTGATCCGGTCTGTAGAGAGTCCAACCAGCGAGCAGCCTTCCCATCAAGAGAGAAAGGGAACAGAGTGCATTTGATGTAGTCTGGTGGGACTCCGTTTCCTCGGGTGAAACCGCACACTTTCTCAAAGTTCTCAATGTGATCCATCGGGATTTCCTCAGGCAACCCATTGAAAATATTTCGCTGCACTAAACTGATCAAGGCCGGCTTGATTTCAAAATCTTGTTTGGTGCAGGGTGGAGGGTTGATGGCAGAGCGTATGGCTGGCAAGTTATGTAGGAAATTCCTCTGCCCGATCGGAACAGCTTGCTCAGCATTTTCGGCTGCCTGTTCAGCGGTGGGTTATTGTGCCTGGATGGTCTACTGCATCTGCTGCATCTGCTGTTGCATGAGTGCCATTGCAGCAGTGAGATCATCCTGATTGACGTGATCACCCATATTGGAGTCTGTTGGTCTCGGCTGTCGACGGTTCTGTTGTTCTAATCTTGCGAGTGCTTCGTTGGTAAGCTGTTGTAATGGTCCTGTTGCGTTGTTCCGAGTATGTCTACTGGTCATGCACCTGGATCATCTGCTTCAACAAATAAATAAGAGCAAGTTAGATATCTCAGACTAAATATGAAACCCAATAATAAAGGTAAAATAATCTGGTCCCCCGCAACGGCGCCAAAACATGATACACTAAAAATGAATCCTTGCTACTGTCAAGCTTAACAGCTGTAATTGTAATATTTAGAATTTACTCCAGAGGACCAGTTTACACTTTACTCTTATGAGTTCAATATTAAGCTGAGAACAAAGGTGGGTTTTGATTTCAATAGTGACGTAGAAAACAAGCAACTGGAGTTTTTAAATCAATTTAAACAAGAAGCCAGCCTAGGGTATTTCATCGGATGCTGATGTTGAGCCAAACAATTATTCAAGCGCTATGAGATGCAATCTGGAACTCGGATCACTCAGCTGGAACAATCCACTGTCGTGGTATTGTCCCCTTTGCAGATCGATCTTGCCGCCTAAGCTCTCGCTTGGAACAAGATGCGATCGCAAGCTTTAGAGATCAAGTCCGATCTGTTCACTTACCACCCTAATATCTACTTTCGCTGATTAGGGATACTAAGCTCATTCAATATATGTCAAGCTATCTCCTGCATGGTTAGCTAGGTGATTAATATTAAGATCTAACATTAAGTGATCAATTTAATGCAAGCAGTAAGAACGATATGAATGAAGAATCAATGAAATCGCTTATCTATGTTTAGCTCAAGACCTCAACACCCTAAAACCCTAAGCAAGCTTAAGCAACTACTCGATCATTATGCAAGAAGACACAAACATGATTTCTGAATAATACTGTATAGAAAATAGAGTCGAAAACAAAGGGTTCAGGATGATCTTCTCTATGAGAGATGGAGCCTTCTCCCTTACAAGTTTCAGTCGCCAAAAAATAGAGTCTAGATCTCTTGTAAAACTAGCGTAAGAAATAAAATAATAGATAAGGGCACTTTTATATGGAGGCGCCGTCGATTTCTAGAGAGGGAAGGTGATTAGGGCGAATCTTCAAAGATATGAAAATTTCCATAATAGTCGGGAACAGTCCGCCTCGTTGCTCCGCATGATTGCTCCTATGGAATCAATCGCCTGACTGCTCCATTTGACTGTTCCGCATGAAAAACTTCAATTCTTGCACCTTTCTTCATGCTCCTTCCTTTAGCTCTTTTAGTCTACTCCAGACCTGAATTGACTCAAAAAGGACTAGACTAACTCGATAAAACATTGAAAACTGGTTAGAAAACATATCTATAATGGTGTCAAAAACACCATATATCATATACCTAGGTAACTGCCCATCCCACCTAGATTGGTAATACCAAGTAGATTATGTATATCCAACCTTAACCCATCTAAAACCTTGTGACCAAATTGTATAGACGATTTTGAGAAGTTAATTTGTTGCCCTGATGCATTTTCATAATCTTTGAGTAACTGGAGAATGATCCAACATTCCTCGACTGTAGCCTTACAAAAAAATAAACTATCATCCGCAAATAATAAATGAGATATAGTGGGACTTCCCCATGCTATTTTTAAACCTGTTAACCGTTTCTCTCTTTCCTTCTTTCTAATATTAGCAATAAAATAAATAAATACGGAGGCTCTTATTGCTAATAATGTTAACCGTTTCTCTCTTTCCTTCGGCTGCCCATTTAATAACACCTTATAATTTACTGATGGAATACATTGCATTATCAGCGCCACCCGATCCCTTGAAAAACCCATCTTTAAAAGTAGGCACTGCACAAAGGGCCACTCTATTCTATCATATGCTTTACTCATATCCGTTTTTATTGCCAAATACTTGTCTTTACATGAATTATTAGTATGTAACCCGTGAAACATCTCCTGAGCAATGAGAATATTATCCAAGATTAGTCTGCCTGGTACAAAAGCGGACTGTGTCTCCGATATTAAACTTGGTAGTAAACCTTTAATCCGCTGACATAATACCTTTGAAAGAATTTTATAACCAACATTACACAAACTGATAGGCTGGAGCTCAGTCATTCGATTTGGCCTAGCTATTTTGGGATAAGACAAATATTTGTCAAGTTTAGTCTATCATCAAGAACCCCTGAACTAAGAAAATTATTAACCATAGTAACTACCTCTTCCTTATTTATGGACCAGGATTGTTGATAAAATAGTGCGTCATCCCATCCGGACCAGGAGCCTTTTCTGGATGCCTCATAAAGAGTGCCGCTCTCACCTCCTCTGCGGAGGCTTAGCCATCAATTTGAGATTCTGAGCCTCCGTAACCGATGTTGGAACTTCTTCTAAAAAAACTATCAACCTCGGACGGTGAAGAAGTATGGAAAATATCAGTAAAATACTTAACTGCCACTTCTTCCACTTCAGCCTTTGAATTAATCCAATTCCCGTCCTCATTATAAAGACTGATAATCCTATTCTGGGTACGTCTCTGTTTTATCAAAGCATGATAGAACTTTGTATTTCTATCACCGTATGTATGCCACTTTGTTCTCCTCTTTTGCTCCCAATATTGTTCCTCATCTCGATATGCTTCTTGTAATTTCCGAGAAACCTCTAGAACCTCCTCATTTGTTTTAGTGAAATCATTCGGAATTTCCTCAAGTGCTTTCTGTAAAGTATTTATTTTTTCCTTCCCATAAGGTGGATTAGCCTTTCTCCAAACTGAAATCTCATGTCTGCAATTATGAATCATGTCTACAATTCCTGTCTGATCTCTTATCCGCCTGGAGTTCCATCCTCGGGTGATTGATTCCATAAGCCCATCTTCACCTATCCATCTGTTATCAAACCTAAATTGTCTTCCGAAGTTAAGGATCTTATCCTCGATTGAAGCGACAATTGTCTATGATCTGAACCCATTATACCCAGATATTCCACATGGGAACACGGGAATAGATTATGCCAGTCAGTGTTTCCAAGTGCCTGATCTAACCGACACTTAACTACTTGTCTTTTTCTCCTTCCACTCCAAGATAATGTATTACCCAAGCCTGGGAATTCAAGTAAACCACAATTTTCTATCATATTGTTAAAGCCCAAAAAAGTATCTGCATGACGAAGTATACCACCTTCTTTCTCATGATTTCCTCTGATCTCATTTAAATCTCCGATAATAAACCATGGATCATCTCGAGAAATACCAATTCTGGTCAATCTCTCCCAGACCCGATCTCTCAAATTTTGATTCGGTTCTCCATAAATAAATAATAAATCTATTATTTTCCCTTTAAATTCAGTTTCCACATCTATTATCTGATTACTTGAGGAAATAATTTTCACCTTATAAGTGGAATCATAAAATAAAGCTAGGCCTCCATTTCAAACCCTGAGGATCTAATGTGTGAAGATGGCTGTATCCGAGATAAATAATTCCAGCAGAGATGCAAAAGGAAAAAGGTTTCAGGATGGATCCATTTTTGGAAACGTATCATTGTCTAGATGTGTGTCAGCGTCTAAGGTGCGTCAGTGATCAGAGGGTGTGTAAGCGTTCAGAGGTGTGTCAGTTTTCAGGGATGTAACAATTTGTTAGTGATGCTAGTGTTGTGGCTTAGCAAGAAACTTGAGGAAGTTAAAGTTGAGCGGATATGAGGAAATTTATACACACACTCGAGACCAAGCACCAAACACTAATGGATTGTATCAGGGTGTCAAGGCATGTGTTCAGAATCCATAAGAGGAAGATATAATGGAAAAAGAATTAGGATATGGATCATTACTATCTTGTTGTCGCAAGTAAAAGCGTCAAATGAGAAAGGGAGAAAATGTGTCCTTGAAAACGAAAGCTTTAGGACTAGATAATAGTCCCATAGTAGCCGAGTTTGAGACCAATTCGAGCCACCACAAGGACTGCCACAAGCCGAGACGGCGCATATTCCATAAAGTGGAAGCTGGGACAGAACCGAGTTGAAAGGACCATATCAGTTGCCACCACATAAGTTATTGAGTTGAATAAATAGCTAGAGGACTTGGTGGAGAAATGACACTACTGACCAAACAATTAATCTGCACATGTCATGTTGTAAAGGACATGAGGTTTTTACCTTACATGGTTAAGGGAAGATTGAACGGTTGAGTTTTTGGAACAGCTAATCCATGCACTAGTAATGGTTTTACCAAGGCTAGGTACGTTCTACATGGTTTACTCGGACGATTTTGGTTCATTGCTAGGAGGTGTACTTATGCAGGAAAATACAAATGGTCGCTTATGCATCAAGGAAATTGAAGCCGCATGAAGTCAATAATTAGACGTATGATTTGTAACTTGTTGTAGTTGTGTTTACACTTAGGATATGGAGGTTTATTTGTATGGAGAACCACAAATGTTTAAAGTATATCATCTTCACTTGAAGAAAACTTGAATTGGAGACAAAACAGATGGATAGAGTTATTAACGGTCTATATTTTAAACATTGTCTACCACCTATGAAAAACAAATCAAATGGGTGACACCCTCAATAAACATAAGATCAATGTCTCGGAGAAAAAGAAGTGATCAATGGTTGAAAACTGCTACTAAGGTTTGTAGTTTTTTAAGTATTGACATGATAGTATCATAATTTCTTGTCGCGATTGCAGTGCCGGACTACCCTTTCATGCTGCCACAATCAAAATTTTAAACTATGCCCCTCTACAAGTTTTATAAACATCAATTTATAAAAACAAGTTAACTTTTTATTAAAAGTTTAAACCCTTTATTAAAAAAACAGAGATATTATGAATACTTATTGTTGAAATATAGATCTTCTTACATTTTTTCCTACAAAATCATTCATTTAACTAATATAGTCAAGTCTTTTAATTATAGCCGTTACAATTCATAACATAGCCACCCATTTAACATTTTTTGTGACATGATAGACCGCAAATAATTTTTTATCAGTTCCAACTTCAAAAAACTTCTTTCATCTGTGGTGACCGACATCAAAATAGTCAACAATATACGATAAATAATTGTGTGTTGATAACATTTCTCCCATCTTTCTTAAAAGTCAAACACTTCAATAAGTTTTTGAATTTTTCAGGTGTTGATGCTCAAAAGAATCTTTAGTTCCATAAAGAAATCATCACCAACTATGTATTTATGTATGAGTGCATATCATTCAGTAAAGAAGGTTCTAAATTCAAAAATGATGCCTTTAATGTATATGTTAACCTTTGTAAATCAAAGAATAATCCAAAAGGTTTTTCATATTTTTAGAATTGTTCAAATGGGATTCAAGGGAAACTAGAGTTTGATCCATGAGTGTGTTAAAGTAATCAAACTTGAAATTCTTCCTACAAAAATTTGTTTGTTATACTAACAATTTTTTTTTAATAAAAAATATGCCCCATTAATTTTGATGCCCTAATCCGTGGCTTAGGTAGCTTGCCCTCTGGGCCGGCCCTGCGCAATTGCCACCAGAGCAAAATGGTTAATAGGAAAATATGTCACGTTGAACTCAAACTAACGAATTCAACGTGCACAGAGATACAATTCTTCTCACTGTTTCTTTTAATCATCATGTGGTTCTAACTTCTAATAAAGAAAAAGAATCAAGCTTTCACCAACTAAAGATTTTTTTTGTCAACTTATTAAGTATAGTATAAGGGAAATCTCACACATAGATACATTAAGACGAAGAAAACACTAAAAAGCAAGGGTAAAATTGCATTTAAAACACCGAAAGTGTCACTTTCTATCACTTTAAACACTGAAGTTTTTTTTGCTAGCACTTTTAACCTTCAAAATGACATTTTTATCTTAACAAATCTCCAACAACGTTTTCCTGTTCATAGGCTACCGGTTCTGTTTATTTTACAGGTTAAAATGACGACGTGTCGGTTTAAAAAAAATACTTAAAAATTTCAAAAAAAAATTGTAAAAAAATCAAACCAAAATTCGAAAAACTCTAAAATTCAAAAATATAAAAATTAAAATTTCAAACTTAAAAAATAAAATAAAATACTTAAAATTCTAAAATAAGATCTAAAATTAAAATGTCAAACTTAAAAATTAAAATAAAATTTTAAAATTGAAAATAAGATCTAAAACTAAAAATTCAAACTTACAAATTGAAATTATAAATTTTTTAACCGAAAAATTTATATTCATTTTAAAATTTCATCAAATGACAGTGACCGTCACTTATGCGATATCAAAGCTTGCCACCATCAAAAATATATATATCGAAACTTGCCACCATCAAAAAAAAATTTTTTGATAACTCGGGTATCCGACCAACTCACAGAGCCCGACTAGCGCCTAAGTACACCTCCGCAAAAGGCATCCCTGGGGCCACCAATTTAACCCCATGTTAATTGATGGTGGCCACACGCAGGGATAATAATTCTCTCAAATAGATCATTTAAAATTTTTGTCCCAAAAAGATTTTCTAAGAAGGAAAATGACCAAAATATTTCATTAAAGACGCAAAAGATTTTTATACCTTAGATATATAAATATAAATAAATAAAATTTTAATATTTTTGATCATATTTTTGAATTTTTAGAGTTTTTTAATTTTTTTAATTTTCAAGTTTGACATTTTAATTTTAGATCTTATTTTTTGAATTTTTGAATTTTTAGAATTTTTAATATTTTATTTTATTTTTAATTTTTACAATTTTATTTTTTATTAATTTTTTTGAAAAAAAAACCGACACATCATCATTTTAACCTATAAAATGAACAGTATCGGTCGCCTATGAACAGGAAAACATCGTTGGATGTTTGTTATAAAAATGTCACTTTAAAGGTTTAAAGTACAAGTAAAAAAACTTCAGTGTTTTAAAGTACTAGAAAGTGACACTCTAGGTGTTTTAAATGTGATTAACAAGTGTAATATTAACATTTTACCCAAAAAAAACAAGTGTAACTCTTAGAGGCTAAATCATGCACGTGGCAATTGTGGAGAGAAGATGGATTTCTTCGCGAAAGCTCTATCTGTTGCCGTCCAATTTGAATTTCTAATCATTATCTTCAACTACCAGCTGATTTTCATCTTCAACTGGGCTTCAACACAGCCGTGAACATTACCCTTCTTCCACTTTTGCCAAAGTATCACCAGAATCTAAAGACCATATTCTATTTCCAGATTTATCAAACTAAGGATTTACTTGCAAGTTTAAAATAACAGAAATTTTTAAGAGACTTTCAAAAGGCCTATGATATGCCTTTTAGAGTGTACGTGAGGAGGAAGAAAGAAATGGCGGGAAGAGGTGATTCAAGAGTTGAAAAAGGTACTGATGACGTGGAAGTGTCAGTTACAAATTAGTTGGAAGACGTTGTAGAGTTTGTTATGGAGAGTAAATAATGTTGTGAGGCCTCAACTATATAAGAGTACCTTTACTGTTACTTGTGGGTTATCGGGAATTTGTGTGGGCTTAGGTTCCAACATTCTTGTAAACGGTATCGTTTCAGAGACAAAAAATAATACAATACTTCTTGTTTCTATCAAATTGGTGATGGTGAGCAATATGGATTGGAACAATCGTGACAGTGTAACAGAGACGATTGCGGCGTATTTGTTGGAGGATCAACCGATATCGATGGATTCGTTGGCAAGTTCTCAGTACGATATGGATCGTCGTTTAACGGCTTCGATTCGATTGATGGAGGGAGAAGCGAAGTCGACAGAATCGCGATTAGAATCGAAGATCGGAGAGTTATAGGCGAAGATCAAGGCTAGTAGTGAACTGCTTTGGGCGCGAATCGAGAAGAAGTTATCAAAGTCGGTGGGGGTTACGGAGGATACACCATAACCATATCATCATCCCAACTATCAAGTACATCACTCTAACTCAGAACCAAGTCGTAGTTTTAGGACGATCAATCGAAATACGGTATTTGGAAGTAGGGAGAATATGTTTAAACGTGTTGAACTACCAGTATTTGGCGGTGATGATGCGTATGGTTGGTTCGCATTGGCGGAAAGATTTTCCTACATTGGCGGTTACGATGATCCTGCGAAGATGGAAGTGGTATCAGTCAGTCTGGTGGGGGATGTGCTCAGTTAGTTCAACAGTGAGATGCATCGAAGAGGATTTAGGAGCTGGATTGGTTTTAAAGAGAAGTTGATTGCAAGGTTCTGTCGAGAAAAACCAAGAGATCCGAGTCAACCTTTCTTTGCTGTTAAACAGACGGGGTCTGTTGCTCAATATATGCACATGTTTGAAGATTTGTCAACTCAAGTATCTGGATTAGCTGAGAGACAGCTTGAAGGGATTTTCATGAATGGATTACAGCCAGCTATGAGAGAAGTGGTTAACATGTGTAAGCCAGTTGATCTAGCAGAGATGATATCAATGTCTTACCAAATGGAGGATAGCGTGATGTTATTTTGGGAGTGCAATGGCTCCGCACTTTGGGAACTTGTTTAGTAGACTGTGAGAAGAATGAATTGTCCTTCTGCTATAAGGGAATGCCAGTGAAGTTGACGAGTGATCTATCACTACATGACAGAGAGTGTCACTGAAGACTTTCACTGCAGAGACTAAAATTCATTCGACAGGAGGGGAGATGGGGTTGAAGAGTTTAGAGAGTAAGGAGCCGTTGCCAATGGAGGTAGAAAAAAAGCTGAGACAATGTGATGCTGTGTTTCAGAAGCCGACTGGCTTGCCACTAGTGAGGGGTAGGGAACATGGGATCGTGTTACAATACAATACGAAGCCAATCTCGGTGCGACCCTACCGTTACCCCATGCACATAATGGAGCAAATGGTGCAAGAAATGTTAGCTGAAGAGTTTATCAGACCATTAGCTCCTTGTTAAGAAAAAGGACAATTCACATCGCTTTTGCGTGGACTACAGGGCATTAAACAGAGCTATGATTTTGGATAAATACCCTATTCCAATAATAGATCAGTTATTGGATGAGTTACATGGTGTGAAGCTGTTTACGAAGTTGGATCTACGTTCTGGTTATCACCAGATAAGGATGCTAGATAGAGATGTCGAGAACACAACTTTCCGCACTCATGATAGCCATTTTGAGTTCTTGGTTATGCCCTTTGGGCTCACTAACACACCAGCTACTTTTCAAGCCCTTATGAATGAAGTGTTCTGTAAATTTTTAAGGAAATTTGTGCTGGTGTTTTTTGATGATATTCTCATCTACAGTGGAGGAGCATGTGAAGCATATTGGAATGGTTTTGGATGTGCTTGTGGAGCAAAAGTTGTTTGCTAATAAGAAGAAGTACGCATTTCCTCAGAAAAAGGTGGAGTATCTTGGACATGTGATCTCTAATACTGGTGTTTCCACGGATGGTCAGAAGATAGAGGCAGTTAAAAAGTGGCCTACACCAAAGTCTGTGAAGGATTTATGTGGCTTCTTGGGTTTACCAGGGTACTACAGACGCTTTGTTAAACATTATGGTGCTTTAGCAAAGCCTCTCACTGAACTCTTGAAAAAGGATTAGTTTCAATGGACAGAAGTGTCACAAGGAGCGTTTGAAAAACTGAAAGAGGCAATGATTGAAGCACATGTTCTCGCGTTTCCAAACTTTGACAAGTTGTTTGTGGTTGAGTCGGATGCCTCTGGATTTGGGTTGGGGGCACTGTTAATGCAGGACATGCACACAATTGCTTTCTACAGTAGGGGACTAACACTGAAGGAACAATAGAAGCCGATTTACGAAAGGGAACTAATGGCTATACTATTGTCTATTCAGAAGTAGCGTCCCTATTTACTTGGAAGAAGGTTTCTTGTAAGAACTGATCAACAAAGTTTAAAATACTTATTGGATCAAAGAGAGATCACCTTGGATTATCAGAGATGGTTAACAAGAGTATTGAGGTATGAGTTTGATATAGAATATAAAGTGCGAAGTGAAAACAAGGTTGCCGATGGACTGTCCAGAATTGATCACTCGGATTCGGAGATGCTGTCTATTAATTTGTTAACATTGACGGTTCCTGCTTCTTTACAACTACAGGATCTCTATCAAGAGATTGATGATGATGTTGAGATTCAGCAAGTTATTGCAAAGTTGTCAACAGGGGATCATGTGAAAGAAGGATTCTCTGTGGTGAATGGACGTTTATTTTACAAGCAGAGGTTGGTGATTCCGGCAACGTCAGTATACATTCTAGTCATATTGCAAGAATGCCATGACAGTGTCATGGGAGGACACTCGGGGATTCTTCGTACTTTATAGAGAGTCAAGGCAAATTTCTATTGGGATCGAATGAGGAAGAAGATACAAGAGTATGTGGCGGCTTGTGAGGTGTGTCAGACCCACAAATATTCTACTATGTTACCTGCAGGCCTGCTCCAGCCAATTGATTTGCTAGTGAGTATTTGGGAAGATGTAGCAATGGATTTCATTGAGGGATTGCCAATGTCTCAGGGAGTTAATGTCATCTTCGTGGTTGTAATTCGGTTGAGTAAATATGGCCACTTTATGACTCTGAAGCATCCATTCTCGTCGGTTGATGTCGCTAAAAAATTTCATTAAGGAAGTGATTCGTCTACATGGCTTTCCAAGATCCATTATCTCTGATCGAGACAAGATCTTTCTGAGTAAATTTTGGAAATAATGCTTTCGACTTTGAGGCACCAGGCTTCGTTTTAGCACCGCGTTTCACCCACAGTCTGACGGTCAGTTAGAGGTGCTGAACCGCTGCTTGGAAACATACTTAAGATGATTTGCATCGACTCACCCCAAGACGTGGTCCAAGTTTTTGCAGTTGGCAGAACTGTGGTACAACACCTCTTACTGCGTTGAAGAGTACTCCATTCAAGCTAGTCTATGGGCCTGATCCTCCGACATTGATGCCTTATGAGGCTGGTGCTACATTAAAATTTGAGGTGGATGCAATGTTAAGAGAGAGGGAGTTGATGTTGGATTCGACTAAATGAATTTGACTCGAGTTCAAGCGCATATGAAGAATAATGCGAATAAAAATAGGAGGGAGTTGGAATTGGAAGTTGGATCATGAGTTTATTTGAATTACCGCCAGCAGTCTGTGAGCAAGAGGCTTTTTCAGAAGCTAGTTGCACGATTTTACGACCCTTTTCTGGTAGTAGCTCGCGTGGGGAAGGTGGCCTATCAATTGAAGTTGCCAGCTCATTCAAAGATTCACCCGATGTTTTATATATCACAATTGAAACCGGTTATTGATCACCCTGAGTTGATTATTCCTTTGCCTCTATACTGATGCAGGAGGAGGAATTGTTAGTGGAACCAGAGGAAATTTTGGATATTCGTTATGATGAAGATGGGCATTTGGAGCTATTGATCCAGTGGCGTCATTTACCAACGCATGAAACTTCATGGTTGCGTGCAGAAGAGTTGAAATAACAGTTTCCAGCTTTCTCACTTGAGGACAAGCTGAGACTTGCGAAAGGGGGTATTGATATGTCTCTTAGAGTGTACGTGAGGAGGAAAAAAGAAGTAGCAGGAAGAGGAGATTTAAGAGTTAAAAAGGTACTGATGACTTGGAAGTGTCAGTTATAAATTAGTTGGAAGATGTTATAGAGTTTGTTACAAAGAGTAAATAATGTTGTAAGGCCTCAATTATATAAAAGAACTTTTACTGTTATTTGTAGGTTATCGGGAATTTGTGTGGGCTTAAGACTCTAACATTCTTGTAAACGGTATCATTTCAGAGAAAAAGTAATACCATACATCTTGTTTCTATCAGCCTCAATCTATTTTACTGGACTAAATCACCTTTCAATCCCATCCGACTTAATTTAATATGACAGAGAAACTTACATTTTATCATGAGATTCACATCAGAAAGTAATACAATACATCTTGTTTCTATCAGTGATCCAAAAAATCTATTTCACATAAGAATCTTGAGATGATTCATCTTCAAACTTCTCATCTATCCAAATCATAAAGATATATATTCCGCAAGAGTGTCTTAGGAATATTTTAATTCTAAAGTTATATGATATGAGGATTGATATCAATATTCTTTTACATTTTTGCATATATTTAAAACTTTTTGGTTTTACATTTTAATATTAGAAGATAAATATAATAAATATAGAAACTATCTTTATTTACATGAAAAATATAGAAGTCATTCACAAACACATATATAATATTTATATTTTAAGTATAAAAATGATCAAACGCATGTGTTAACTCATATTCATTTAATATCGTTCATATAACTCGTAATCTAATTTACGTTCAATCATTAGACTCATTTATTAAGTAAACCTAACAAATAATGATCATGTTCATGAATCGAGCTGAGATGAACCAGCTCATGAATTATAACTCGTTTTGAAGCCCCTAAAGAAAGCTCTGAATTTGGATTGAAAGCACCGCAAAAGTAACCAATGCTAAGAGAGATCCAACCAGCGGAAAGAAAGATCAAAATATTTACAGCAAACAAAACATTATCTCCTTCCTCTTGACTGATATGAATCTGGTAAGAGGAAGAGAAAGTTTTCTCTCTCGAGAGAGAGAAGAGAGTTATTGTGTTTTTCTTTCACCAACTAAAGATATTATTGCTAATTGTACAATTCAAAGAACGAAAAAAAAATGTTAAAAACTCTTGCCTCAAGCAGCCAAAGAGATTTAAATACGAGAACCACTAAAAAAGTCTAAAGATATAAATATAGAGACGAAGAACAAAGGTTTCTTCAAAACATTTTAACGGTTCTTCCTAATCTTTCTAAGCCTCTCTCGCTCTTCTTCTTGTGCGATCAGCTGCGCCTCCTTTTCATCTTCCTCCCTTGCAATTCTCGCACTGCATTGAGCAAATCCAAACACAAACCGTTAAGAAATATACTCTATATAATAAAAAAAAAAACAAATGATTAAAACTCAAGATCAAAAACATTAATGTACCTTCGTCTCTCTTCCTTCATGATATCGTCAAAGTTGGCTTCCATGTTCCGGTCATCATCGTCACGCCCAGCATAACGATTGGTGCTGAGATTATTTTAAAAAAAAACACAAAACCCACAAGTATCAGGAGAAATAACCTTTTAAAGAAATTGTGATGGAACTGAGAGTAGGAGGAAGGTTCGAAGCAGTACTTGAACATTTGTCTAATCATGCTTAACGCCTTAGCATCCTCTGACATTATTGCAGGCTTCTTCTTCTTCAAAGGCCTCCGATCATCATGTATATCACGCTGTGGAGGTCTTTTTGCTGCCGGTTTACTCATCATCTGTGGCAAAGTTATTTAACAAATTAGTGTATACGCTAATATTTAAAGGAGATAAAGACAACGATGTCAAAAATCATTTATACCTGGTGTCTTGAGGTAGGCACTGGTTGTTTTGGAATCATTCGAGATGTGGTAGGGTTTACCTTTCTCTGTTCTCCCAGACGTTGCCTAGGATCAGATGACATTGGTCTGGACGAGGACGGTGGTCTCTGAGCACTTTGAAGAGAACTCTTTCCCGCCGATATGGAGGGCTTTCTCTCCAACGAAGGCTTAGCAGGCAAAGGTCTTGTTGCTTTGGACCCTGACCGACCAGGACCAACTCCATTACTACTGCTGTTGCTCATCTGCCTCCTATGATCCACCGGCACCTTTGCAGGAGCTGATCTGGAACTTGGCCGGCCATTCCGATCAGCTGATTGGCCATTTATTGTTGAACTTGGTGGTCTCATCGGTGCTTGACGGTTTGTTGAGGAACCAGGTCTCTGGCTTCCAGAGGATGCAGCCCTTTGTTGCGTTTGGTTACTAGAGGAAATCGGTCTTGAGTTTTGCATTCGGCTACCAGAGGAAGCCGGTCTTGAGTTCTGCATTTGGCTGCTGCCTGAAGTGGTTCGCCTTGAGACAGATCTCGATTGCATTTGGCTTGAAGAAGCCGGCGGTCTTGAACTTTGCACTTGGCTGCCTGAGGAACCCGATCTTGAATGATTCATCTGGCTGCCAGAGGAAGCCGGCCTTGAATGGCCATTCGCTGAAACAACGGGTCTCTTATCCTCACGATGTGGACCTTGAGCATCTCTACCATTGATAGCTGGTGACTGTTTGGGTCTCGCTGATAATTGAGCAGGTCGAGCATCTTGAATATCAGCAAAAAGCCTGTATTAAGTTATCTCCATGAAAATGGTATGCTTAAAAAGATCAAAAATCCGCAAACAAAGTTCAGCAAGACATTACCTACCAGAATTAGGAAAGGAGCCACTTCGAGACAGAGGTTCCCTCTTCTGAACAGGAAGCTCAGCATCGTCGGAAAACAAGAAGGAATAGTCTCTTGTGTCCTTAAGAGTCTCAACTTTCCTTCTTGTAGGACTCACAACTTTAGGCCGCTTCTTCTCATGAGACACATTTTTATCGCCCGAACTGCTCGCTGGAACAGGCCTTTTCTTCTGCACACCACAAACAAGTCCATCAGATTACACACACAAAAAAAAAACATTTCAAGCGACAAAAGTAAGACTAATAAGGCACACACCGGTTGGTTAGAGCTCTT
The DNA here is from genome assembly GCA_018703725.1 of Brassica juncea. Taxonomy (NCBI): domain Eukaryota; kingdom Viridiplantae; phylum Streptophyta; class Magnoliopsida; order Brassicales; family Brassicaceae; genus Brassica; species Brassica juncea. Next base: position 12,456,037 of record CM031936.1, on the reverse strand, counting down.
TATCTCGTTTTCTAGCAAGGATTTGCTTTCTTGTATAACCCTCGAGGATATCACAGGCCGCGAAGGACCAAAGAAGGATCCAAAGCTGCAGAAAGAAAAACACATATTCCATGAGATGTTTTGTAAGAAGGGTGTAATTAAACGCTACGACATACTCGTTGTAAGGGAGTTTTTTTCTTCTGTCTTGTGAAGATTGAGCATTAACACTTCCACTGGCCGATTTTTTCCTGATAGACTCCTTAATCTTTTGGCGCAATTCAAGATACTCCAACTCTTCCTTTGGGGGTGCTTCTTCTTCCTCCTCCTCTTCATAATCCTCATACTCATCCACTCCATTATCATCACTGTAATAGTCGTCATAGCCAGCTTCATCTTCAAGGTCCTGCATTTGAAATACCGAATCACGTTATTAAACATATGTAAACTCTAGATTAATGAGAATTTCACACAAAAACTCTTACTTCTTCAAATCGCTGCATTTTCTCTGGAAGATTTGCTACCAATTAGCAAACACCTGCAAACAAAAAAAACTGTTTAATAGCCAAAGAACCAAACTTTATGAATCAAAATAATATATCACAGATCCGATGCATGCAAGATTAACAAATCTATAGAAACCAACAACTTGTGAGCAGCCACAGATTTTTTAAAAAAAAAATCACAATGAATCGGAAACTAGATCTATAAAATTTATACTCATCAGAAATATAAATCGAGCTAAATAATCGGAATTTGGTCCACACAACTTGTTTCAATAAAAATTATTTAAATCTCAACAGATCTAACAAAAAAATATATCAAAATTTTATAGTTGAATCCGAAGCTAAGAACATGAATCAACACAAATCAAGATCAGACTAATCGTCGATACGGAAGAAAACCTTCGGAATCGATTTTAAACACGTTATTTTCCAGGAAACTTGTCGAATTTAATGAATCCAAATCAAAAACATATAGATCTGATATCTCACAAACAAACCTATCGAAAAACATAAAAAAACGACGGTATCTGATCGAAAATTACCTGGATCTGATCTGGAACCGATGAAATACGACGAAAAACCGAGAAAAGAGATGAGATCTGACGGTTTCGAATTGAGAGGAAAAATACCGTTTCGAAACGGCGAGAGAGCGAAGATCTGTGTGGATCTGCGAGAAGAGAGGGAAGCGGCGAAGAGATAAAAGGAGAGGGATACGCTCTCTCTCGTGGGCTTTTAGGTTTTCTGAGGCATCTACTTTATTAATTTAGAAGTACACATATAAAATACCCCTAAGTTTTCACTTTTATTTACAATGGTATGCCACTGAAGTAATTAAATGAACCTATATTTAAGTAATCATTGTCTTTTCCTATTTATTAAACAATTTCCTAAATCAATTTTAACTTAATTTTCGTATTTAATATATTTCCTAAAATAAATTAGCTGATTTTTAGGAATATTCATATTTAAATCGATTTTAACAATATATTAAACTTGGATAACATTACCATTAATTATTTTGAAAAAAATTCAAATTTAAATTTGATATTAAACAATATTATGAATATTCCTAAAATATATGTTTAACTTACCATTAATTATTTTGAAAAATAAAATCTATATATGCTAAGATTTTAAATATATTTAAACTACTTATAGAACAAGATGAAATATTTGTTACTGAATATTATTTTAATATAATTAAATCCCACCTAAGATTATATATTTTTCAAGAATTTCTAGAATATATGTTTATCCATTTCCACAATAAAATTCAATACTGAAATTTAAATATCTTTGAATTACTTGTAAAACAATATTTAATGTTTATAACCAAATATTCTTTTTTCTAATGTATTAAATCTTACCATATTATCCATATCTGATCAAAATATTTAAATTCTTTTTACATTTGACAAACAATTTCATGTTACAAGAAATATTACTCAAACTATCAATAGGTCAATATTAATTTGTCAAAAGTTTAATAACGGGCACGGATTACTATTTTTACAGTACATAAACTATTTGATCGTTGTGTTTATAAAAATTTAGAAATATGATATTTAAAAATATAAACCGATAGATATTTAAATAATATTCATTTATATATAAAAAATGAAAATAAGTACCCGTCCGATCGGACGGGTCCAGCTCTAGTAAAAAGGAAAACAAAAGAAACCCAAGGACCCAGAAACAAACAGGGCTACTGCTATTATGCGCCATCCTGCATATCCCAATCTTTCTCACTCGCATCTCTCTTTTAAATATGGGAATTATATAAAAATTATTAGGTTGTGGAAATATTAAAAGATTTGCTTCCTTTTTCTTCGTATTTTTGGTAAAACGAACGAGTGAAATTGAGATTTCTCCTCTCCAGCTGCCTCTCTCTCGCCTTATAACTGTCGGCTAGAGTCCACCGGCAATTTTAGATTTTAAAAAAGGTTAAATAAATATTCGACTTTTTTATACTAATTGTTTTGGTTGAATACGCAATGGTGATACATCATAATTTATAGTTACTGATTACTATTTAAATTTAATATCCTTGTTCGGAAATTCGCTAGGCGCTACGCGTGCGGCATATCAGGGCCTAGCGATTTATTGAAAAAACGGGAAAAAATCGGGGAGTACGCGGGGAGGAATTTTTTGTACTTTTATACGTATGCTACCACATTTTATACATATAAACTAACATTTTAAGTTGTAGTCGGTATATATTTATGGTTTTATATTTGTAAAACGTATTTACATAGCCAAAGTGGTAAATGCCCAATCATAAATTGGGCAAGGGAAACAGATTAATAAAAACGTTTAACAGTAGTTATATATTTATAGTTTCATAAGAGTACAAAAGGTACGTTACAGCTAAAATGCTTAATGCAACACTGCGGATTTCATAAGGGACCGAGTTCGACCGTCATTGAATGTCCTGTTATGTTATTTTTTACTCATTAAATTAATAAGGGCAATATAGTAATTTCAAGGTCGTCTTCTTCCTAGACCTATTTTTTTTTCCCTGCTCGCGGCCACCATGTTTTCAGTTGAACTTCCGACGATTTCATCACAAAATCAATTAGATTTACTATTTACAATAAAACACACACTACTCACGTGTTTCCAATCCAAAATTAACAAATCTGAGCGCTTTTCTAGTACTTACGAGATTTGAACAAAACGAGGTTTCCATTCGACGCCCGCGTTCTCTTATTCTACGTTCTAAGCGGATATTGCGCGGTTCACTGTTCAATACAACCGAATTGATCATAATCGGTACGCTCATCATCCGTGGAGCGTTTATGCGGCCGCAAAATCGGTAACGCGGCCGCGTTTTTGAACAGAGTTTAATATTATGTTCACATTAGAATTACACTATATATTATTGATATTGATTTGTTTGTCTTTTTTCATACAGATAGATTTATTATATTATAGTTGTGTTTGGAACTTTCATTCTGGTTTGTTTATAATGAAAAAGGATTATTACATCGCCAGACGCGAGATATCAAAATGCCGTAAAAACGCATTTAACTTAGGACCTGATTGGTGTAACTGCAGCGGCTGTGGACTGCGGGAGTTTGCAGATGCGAGCAGTTGCGGTTTTAAGCATTTTCTAGAGATTTGTATAATTGGTATAGCGGTTAGAAATTGGTGCACTTGTGGACTTTTATGACCGGTATACTACCAAATGCAACAGCTCTTAAATAATAAATTAACAATATTTATATAATTATAATAGTATCAAAAACCATAATATTATAACAAATATAAAAATTATATTATAAAATCTTAATATTATAACAAATATAAAAATTATATTTATAAAATCATAATATTAAATTTTAAAAAAATTATAGAAAATATTTTTATTTTAAAGTTTTATAATATAAACTAAAATATAATATATATATTTTAAAATTTCTATTATTTCAATTTAAAATTTTTATTGAATATTTTAGTTTTATTTTTATTTTTTATTTATTTATGAAAAAATTTTAGTCTCCCGCAACCGTCCGCAACCGCTAACGCTAGCTGGAACCAACTTTTGGTTTTAAGAGGTTCGCAGCGGTTTAAAGCAATATTGTAGCGTTTTGAGATTTGTAGTGTTTTCTGTGATTGTTTCAAAACGCCAACAACCGCTACTAACCGCAAAAGCTGCGTTTGTGGGTGATTGCGGAGCAGCCAGCCATGTCTTTATTTCCTTGTAGAAGTGACACGCTTTAAACCACAAAATCCTTTTTACAAATGGAGTACACTTTATTTTTAGTTTTCTTCCAGCAAGGAAATATTTATAAAATCACCTTAGTGTAGTTCTGAACCATTCTTCTTTCACCATGATTAATACGGGTCTCTTACCGAATATAAGAGACGTCTTTTACCTTTTAACTAAGAAAAGCTAAGAGACGTCTCTTATATTCGTTAAGAAATCCTTCCTAAAAGACCTGCGTTAATTATGCCTTAACGGCAAAACACTATAGATCATTATATATTAACGTCTTCTTGACCATAAAATATGTATTGAAACAACAGTTACAGAGTTTTTTTCTTTTGCTAAAAATGACAGTTACAGATTTAAACTTTACAGTAGGGTAGAACATTGAAACATGAAAGTCGATACACAAACGATAAGCCATTTCTCTTTTCGAAACAGAAATCGCATTATTTTTTTTATGTGTGGTCTTAAGTTGGACTATCTCTTAAAAATATTTAATATATACTTTTGTAAAATCCCAATAAAATTATTCAACTTAGGAATTTCAGTAAATGCATTTATTTTTTTATAAGATAATATAAAAATTAATAATTTAATTACAATTATTTAAATATATTTTCATTTTAATATAAAAATCTATTTTGGAAAAGTTTTACAGATTCTTATATGAATTTTTCTATTTTTCGATAAAGTAACTCATGAATATTGTAATTAGTATGAAAATTATAATAAATCATTATTAACTAATCTAGATTTTATTTATAAATGAAAATTAGTAATTCCATCCTATTTATATATTATGTACTCATATAATCTGTTATATTAAAACAAAAACATTATATAGAATTACACATAACAAATCATATTACATTGATAACTTAACATACACTAGATCTTGATCCGCGCAACCGCGCGGGTATTTATTTTCATTTAATAAATGTATATAACTAAACATTTTAAATATAATATTTACGTTTTAGTGCTTTATATTATATAACTCTATAGTCTTATTGTTTTAATTTTATTATTCGACATTATTAATATTTAACGACTGTTATATACATTAAACATTTTTATTAATTATTATTAAATACTAATATATTTTTGAGTCCAATACAATAAATTAATAATCTGAAATAATTAAACAGAGAATATCATACAAAATATGTTTTTTTTTTTAATTTGGACAGTTTTCATAAACCCATTTTAAATTATTTTTGGTTATACTATTGAAATAATATCTGTTCAAAATAATTTATTTTTTCATGTTGTATTTAAAAATATAATTCAGCATCTATCATTTTAGTATATTGCATAGTTACATAAGTAGATATACTATTTTGTTTAAGTTATTCAGTCGTAATATTTTAGTAAATTATATGCATAGCAGCATCTATACTATTATTTTTATAAACTTTTATCGATATAAGATGTTTTTTGATGTTATGGTAAGTTTTCTGATTTTTTATTAAATTAGAATTCAAAATATTATACTATTTTAATTTTTTAAAATATTTTGTTTTTCATGATGCATTTCAAAATGGTAAATTGTATGGCCTATCATTTTATCATTTGTAAAATTTGGAATATTATAATTATGTATATTTAGTCAAGAGATTTGGAAAATTACATAACTATTTTTGAGTTTGGAAGATTATATGACTTTTGAATCTTTTTGTTACTAAATTTATGCATATTTTATAAAAACAATATTTGAAATTTCGGTAATTACTTCATATTTTTCAAAAAGTATTGTTATAATAGTAAATAAAAAAATAAATTTGTTAAATTGAGTTGTTATTAATATTTTTAATGAATATTAAAATTTCAAAAAGTTTTCTAATAGCATATTTTTAAATAGCACATAAATTAAAGGTTAGTTATTAAATTTATATTATGTATATAATTATTATTTTTTGTGAAATATATTGCTGGGAGTTTCAAAATAAATAAAATAATAATATATAATTATTAGACAATATATTGTTTTGAGTTACAAAAATTTATGTTAAGATTTTTTTTCTTTTTTTAAAATATTACATGATTTACAAATTTTAACTCGTTTTCAGCGAATGATATTTATTTATTTATTTATTTAAATGAAAAAAAGAAATTAGGTTACTTTACTAATATATATAAATTTGTTATATTTATTTTATATAGCATATCTAACTTAATACAATATAGACTATAATTTTTTTATAAAATATAGCATATGATTTTATTTTAATTAACATTAATTTATAGTAATGTTATATTTTTAATCACGAAATTAGTTAATGTGTTATTTTATAAAAAAAATATTTAAACTTTTTGGTAAGATCTTGTTAGATTTTCTCAACAGATTTTCTATGAATATATGGAATGTTATTGTAAATCATAATAATAATGATAAGATTAGAGAATAAATGTAACATAACTTTCTAGGAATATGTCTCACTCAAAAAATCACACATGAATCAAAGTTGTGACTTCTGTTTTAATATATAAAATTATATTGAAAATATAAAATTGCATTCATTTACACTAAATAGTGCATAATATGTTTTCAGAACATGTTAAAATTAGTATATACTATAATACGTTTATATTATAATGAAATTATTAACATATTTAAATTTTAATATTGATAATTAATTTTAAAATACAGAATTTTGATAAAAGTAATTTCGCACTTTTATAACACTGTTCTGGATCTAATGGTATTTTTTTGTAAACTAATCTAACGGCACTTTGTTTGACAATAAAAGATAATAACGGGCATAACCTATCTAAGTTGTGTTTTTTTTAATGCTTATTGAATGAATCTGTTACAACGGGGTCTTGCTTCCTACTGGTATCGTAATAACGGGCATAACCTACTGCCACTGGTATCGTATTGTTTTGTTTCCTTACTTTAAATCGCCATTTCAGTTGTTGTTATCAGGTTTATCTAAGTTGTGTTTTAGTGAAGGAAAAAAATCTAAGTTGTGTTTTCGTTTGTTCTTTAAAGGGGATGGATGATATGTAGTGAATTCAATTTTTTAAAAGAAAAAGAAGTGAGAGGTTGGAAAGAGTATTAGGAGAGAAAGTGATGCAGCATCGCATACGACATTGGCGCCAACCTGAAACATTCGAACACTTCTACTTGTCGGTTTTGGTTTTAAGTTTCTTGTTTATTTTTTTCTATTTTTCTTTTAAAGATAAGTCTTAACTATCCTTTTCCTATTAGAGTTTATCTAAAAGGATGGATATATAAACAAGTCTAGCTTTCATTGTTTGGGGCACGTTTGATATTAATAAAACAGAGTTTTTTGCTTTTATTCCTTGTTCGATTCGATTCAATTCATCTAACAAGAAGTTGGTCTTAAGGAGCTATCGAAAGAAACCCTTAATCGATCCAAGAACAGGTTTCCAAGAACCCTAAAATTCTTAGATCGACCGTTCACCCATTCGTACGCTGCGCCAGGTTGGTATCAGAGCTTTGCTACGCTCCGACGCTTTCTTAACCAGCACGATGGTTCGTAAGACTCGTTCTCAGCACTACGTTGAAGACGATGCCCCTGCTACCCAACAATCCGTCGACGATCTGCAACAACAGGTCGCCAACCTTACCGCCGCAGTAGCTGCTTTGACAGCACGTCAAACTGGCCCTGCAACTAACAACCGCAACGACCAGATTTCTACCCATAATGATTCCGACGAAGAAGATGCAGATCCGTTTGCTCCGCTTCAACGACAACAGCAACGACGTCAACGTTACAACAACAATGATTCAGATTCCGACAATGACATAGATAATTCTTCTTGGAAAAAGAGTTTCAAGATTGAGATCCCGGAATATCATGGATCTACGGAGGCTGAAACTCTTTTGGATTGGTTTGTAACCGTAGAAGAAATTCTCGAGTTCAAACAAGTTCCACTCGATCGCTACGTCCCTCTTATTGCAATACGTTTTCGTGAACGTGCAGCTGCGTGGTGGTTACAAGTCAAGACGACACGAGCACGTTTGGGAAAATCAAAGATCATCGCGTGGGACAAACTGAAGCGTGAGATGCAGAAAATTTTTTTGCCCTATAATCATGATCAGTTAATGTTTCAGAAGTTTTAGAATCTTCGGCAAGGGTCACGTACTGTCGATGAATATGCCACAGAATTTTTCAAGATGATAAACCGTGTGGAGGTGCAAGACACGGAACAGCAACTGGTTACAAGGTTCATTGGCGGCTTACGACAGCAGACACAATTCACGCTTAATTTATTTCGCCCTCAATCAATCTCAGAAGCTCATCAACAAGCACTTACTGTTGAGGCTCAGTCTCGTTCCAACTCTCAACCTTGGGGAACCTCGCGACAAACACGACAAAATCAGTCAGCTTCAACCTCTGCAACTACGGAACCAGTTCCTGCAAAAACAGACACTGCCATTGTCCCTCTCGATCCTTCGAAGCAGCAGCGCCCTGGGGGATATCGCTGTTACACTTGTGGAGAAACGGGACATCGACAAGCCGTTTGCCCTCAACGCAACAAACATGGCTTACTTGTCGAAGAAGCACCAGAGTCTGATGAACCAATTTATGACGACGACGAAACAGAGGATGTCGAAGAACTATATCCAGACACAGGTCATCTTTTGGTTGTCCGTCGCTCGTGTTTAGCGCCTCGAGCAGATGAACAATTCCCTCAAAGAAACAAGTTGTTCCAATCATGTTGTACCATCAACGGAAAAGTTTGTTCTTTTGTTATTGATTCGGGAAGTTGCGAGAACGTAATTTCAGCAGAGGCCGTAACCAAGTTGAACATAAAGGACGAACCACACCCTGCACCGTATAAGCTCGCTTGGCTCCAGCAAACTCATGATCTTCGCGTCACTCGACGAGCGCTTGTGTCCTTCTCGGTGGGCAATTCTTACAAAGATGAGGTCTATTGTGACATAGCTCCTATGGATGCTTGCCATCTCTTACTTGGCAGACCATGGGAATTTGATAGACGGATTACGCACGATGGGTTCAATAACACTTACAGCTTCAACTTCAATAACCGCAAGTTTCTGTTGAAACCGTCACCCTCTCCTTCTCCGGTGCGACCTTCGGCGCAACCCATCCTCCTCTTACAACGTTGTCCATTTGAGAATGCTATGCGAACAGAGGGAATGGTAATTATATTGCTCACCAAGGCGGTCAGCACGGATCGTTTTCACATGGTTCCACCCGAGTTTCAACAACTTATCGCACAATTCACTGATGTTTTTCCCGATGATCTTCCCAACGGCTTGCCCCCTCTTCGTGATATTCAGCACCGCATTGATTTTATTCCAGATGCCACTTTACCAAATCGAGCACACTATAGAATGAGCCCTACCGAGCATGAGGAGCTGCGTCGCCAGGTAGAAGAACTTGTTTCGAAAGGTTTCCTACGGGAGAGTTTGAGCCCTTGTGCAGTGCCAGCACTTTTAATCCCCAAAAAAGATGGCTCTTGGCGTATGTGTGTTGATAGCAGAGCAATCAATAAAATTACAGTCAGGTATCGTTTTCCAATCCCGTGGCTCGACGATTTGTTGGATCAAATTGGATCAGCTACGATCTTCTACAAGTTGGATCTTAAAAGTGGCTATCATCAAATTCGCATCAAACCAGGAGACGAATGGAAAACAGCTTTCAAGACTCGTGAAGGTCTTTTTGAGTGGCTTGTCATGCCCTTTGGTCTCTCGAACGCTCCTAGTACATTCATGCGGGTCATGAATCAGGCGCTCCGGCCATTCATAGGCAAGTTTGTGGTGGTTTATTTCGATGACATACTTATTTTTAGTGCATCGTTATCAGACCACATTCATCATCTCACCGAAGTGCTTCATGTGTTGAGACGGGATAAGTTATTCGCCACCTTGAAAAAATGTGAGTTCGGTTCTTCGGAGGTACAATTTCTGGGGTATTTGGTCTCCGCCAAAGGTCTTTCGGTGGATCCTGCCAAGATCTCTGCCATACAGTCCTGGCCCACTCCAACCACTGTCACCGAAGTACGAAGCTTCCATGGTCTCGCTTCCTTCTACCGTCGTTTTGTTTCTCAGTTTAGTAGCCTCATGGCTCCTATCACGGACACTATGCGCGAAGGACGCCTCAACTAGACGCCGGAAGCAGAATCAGCATTCACCAGTATCAAAGAGAAGCTTTGTTCGGCTCCCGTTCTGGCCTTACCTGACTTCTCTCTTGTCTTTGAGTTACATTGTGATGCTTCCAAGTGTGGGATAGGCGCCGTTTTAAGTCAAAAAGGACGTCTGATATATGGTATTTTTCACATAATTGTATATATGTTTCTATTTGATTCGAGTCTCTAAACCGTGTCAGTCTAGTTCCTTTTGATCTTTTACAGGTCTGGAGTTGGTAGAAGAGTGAAGAGAAGGTGCATGAAGAGAAAATGTCTTTTTGGAGCAATCTTGCGGAGAACACTTAAGAAGAACAGTCCCGAGACTGTTCTCAAGCGGAACAAGCAGACGGATTGATCCCGAGGTTGTTCCTGACGAATAAGGAAACTCCTATTTCGGGAATTAAAGCCATGTTGCCCTAATCTCTTTTCTACCTATTGGCGCCTCCATATAAAAACGCCATCTATCCTATTTTATATTCTTACGCTAGTTTTTACCAGAGAACTATTAGCTTGTGCGATCTGCAACTTGTAAGGGAGAAGAATCCATCCTCTCATCGAGAAGATCATCTGAACCCTTTTGTTTCTACTCTTGTTCTTATGCAATATTATTCAGGAATTATGTTTTTGATTGCTTGCATCATGATTGAGTAGCGACCTAGCTCGCCTAGGGTTTTTAGGGTGTTGAGATATGAGCTAAACATAGATAAGCGAACTCAATTAATTCTTCATTCATACTGTTCTTAATGCTTTCATTAATCTGATCACTTATTGTTAGATCCTAAGTTCATCACCTAGTTAACCGCATAGAAGATAACTTGACATGTATTGAATGAGCTTAATATCCCTAATCAACGAAATTAGATATTAGGGTAGTAAGTGAACTAATCGGGCCTGTCCTCTAAAGCTTGCAATCGATTCTCATCTCAACGACAGTTAGATGGTGGGATCGATCTGCATAGCGATCACCACCACGACAGTGGGGTGTTCCAGCTGAGTGATCCGAGTTCTAGAAGGCTTTTCACTGCGCTTGAATAATTGTTTGGCTCCAATTCAACACCCGATGAAATACCCTAGGCTAGTTGTTTGTTAATTTGATTCAATCTCTAGTTTTGCTTGTTTCTTATCGTCATTCTTAAACCTAAAACCAAATCTTCTTCTTAGCTTGATTTCGAAACTCATAGAAATAAAGTGTAGACTGGTCCTCTGAATTTGAATCTAAAGTACTATAATTACAACTGTTAACTTGGCAGTAGTAAGGATTCATTTTTAGTGTATCAAGTTTTGGTGCCGTTGCCGGGGACCAGATTTTCTACCTCTATTTTTCGGTTTCATATTTAGTCTAAGATATCTAACTCGCTTCTATTTCATTGTTGCAGCTGATGATCCAGGTGCATGACCAGTAGACACACTTGGAACAACGCACAAGGACCATTACATCAACTCACCAACGAAGAACTAGCGAGATTAGAACGACAGAACCGTCAACAGCAAAGACCGACAGTCGCCAACATGGGTGATCACGGTGATCATGGTGATCTCACTGTTGCAATGGTACTCATGCAACAGCAGATGCAGCAGATGCAGCAAACCATTCAAGCGCAGCAAGCTGCTGCCGAGCAAGCAGCTCTGAACGCTGCAAATCAACAAAATCAACAGGAGGAGGTTGTTCCGATTGGCCAGAGAAATCTACTGCGTAATCTGCCTATTACGCGATCCGCCATCAACCCTCCACCTTGCACTAGGCAAGACTTCGAGATCAAGCCAGCCTTGATAAGTCTAGTGCAAAGGAAGATCTTCAATGGACTTCCTGCTGAAATATTGATGGACCACATTGAGCACTTTGAGAAGATGTGTGGTTTCACTAAAGCGAATGGAGTACCACCCGATTATATCAAGTGTACTCTGTTCCCTTTCTCGCTTGACGGGAAGGCTGCTCGCTGGCTAGATTCCCTACCTACAGGATCGCTCACAACATGGGAACAAGTCCGATCTGCCTTCTTAAGCCACTTCTACACGAAATCGAAGACGGCAGCTCCGAGACAGAAGATCGCGACCTTCAAACAGCTAGTGGATGAGCCGTTCTGCGATGCATGGGAGCGATTCAATGTTTACCGCAGAGAGTGCCCACATCACGGTTTTGAGGAAGACTATCTGCTCGGAGTGTTCTACGATGGAGTAGGTTGGGAGTATAGGAACGCTTTGAATTCAGCCAGCAATGGAGACTTCATGACCCAATCCACTCGAGGTGCCTTCGCACTGATTGAGAACATGGCCTCAAGCTCAGCTGATAACAACCGCGAGACTGATCGCACACAGAAGGTGAACAGCATTGACAACAGCAAGATTGATGAGCTCTCTGCCAAGGTCGATCAGCTGATTAAGAGTAATCAAAATCAGGTCTTCACCATGGAAGAATCCCCTCAGGATAAAACCACCGCGGAGGCTACATCGGAGGCAGATCAGTTGGCTGAAGATCAGCACGAAGTGAGCTATGTTAATGGGCAAGGATGGCAGTTCAAGAACTATCACCCGAACCCTAACGTCAGGAACAACCCCCACCTGTTCAACAACCCTAAGCCAGACAGTAACACAGAGAACTCTCAAGGAAATCAGGGTCAGAGCAGTGGATACCAAAGGGGGTATGGAAATCAAGGAAGAACCTATGTCCTCAGCCCGGCTTAGAATGCCCAGTTCCACAACCAGAAACAGCCGGTTAATCACCAAGCTGCACAACCGGCTCAGACTGTTCCGCAAGATGATATGAAGAGTCTTGCATTGATGATGAGCCAACTGCTCCAAGGACAGCAGATCCAAGGAAAAGCACTGAATCATGTTACAAACGACACCAACACCAGAATGAACCATATGTTCAATGACCTAAGTGCCAAGTACGATAATGTCTCAAGCCACATGAGACAGATGGATATTCAGATTGCTCAGACTGCTAAGAGTGTGAAGAGACAGCAAGGTACTCTTCCTGGAAAAACAGATAAGAATCCCAAGGAGTGCAACGCAGTCGCGCTAAGTAGTGGGAAGCAACTGACTGATCTGGACACCAGGAGGTTCACATCGGCCGAGAAAGGGAAGCAGAAAGAGTCGGATCAACCGCCTGAAGTCGTACCTACAGATAAGAAAGAGGGAGGACAACCTACTGATACTGTTCCGACTGATCCAGAGCAACCTGCCGGGGCTGTTCCACCGATTGCAGAATCTTCCCCTGCTCGTCAGTATGTACCAAAAGTACCCTATCCTGTTCCAGCTAAGGTTACGCGCAAGGATAAGGAGGAGATGAAGTGCAGAAAGATGCTGGAAGACCTAACGGTCAAACTTCCTCTGATGAGTGCGATCCAGATGATACCATCCATGCGCAGTTTTGTGAAGGGACTGATCTCCGGGAAGATATCTGATGACAGCGAGTTCATGATCGTCTCTAAAGACTGCAGCGCAGTGCTCCAGAACAAAAGGATCAAGAAACTGGGTGATCCAGGAAAATTTGTCCTCTCAATCCAGATAGGGAGAATAGTTTTCTCATGCTCACTCGTCGACCTAGGATCAAGCATAAACCTCATGCCTTACTCTGTGGCTAAGCGCCTTGGGTATACGGATTTCAAGCCAACCAGGATGTCCTTAATGTGTGCTGATCGATCTGTGAAGTCTCCGGTTGGGATCCTTGAAGATCTCCAAGTTCAGATTGGGAACACACTTGTCCCTGCCGATTTCGTTGTTCTGGAACTCGAGGAAGAATCAAAAGACCCACTGATCTTGGGAAGACCATTTCTGTGCACTGTTGGAGCTATCATAGACGTTCGCCAAGGGAAAATTGATCTCCATCTTGGAAACATTGTGATGAAGTTTGAGATGAATCAGATGCTCAAGAAACCAATGCTGGATGGACAAACCTTCACTGTCCAAGAAGAGGGTGATCCGCTAGAACCACATGAGGGAATGATTGAGGAGATTCTCACCGATGACCCTCTTGAACTCGCCCTAGTCAGAGCTGAGGCCGAGCAGAGCTTAGAAAGTATTGATGCTGATGCCTATGCCAAGGTCCTGGATTTAGCAAGGAGTATGGAAAAGATAGTGGCAAACCTAAGTCTGGGGGAGAACGGCGAGCTCAGCGAACCAGCTGGAACAACCGCGCCTCGTAACCCGTCTGTTCCAGCAGCTCAGACCGGTGACTCATGGAGCGAGCTGAAAGCTCCGAAGGTAGAGCTCAAATCCCTTCCCAAGGGACTCAGGTATGCATTCCTTAGACCCAATTCCACATATCCTGTCATAGTAAATGCCGACCTGAACAATGTCGAGACTGCTCTGCTTTTATGTGAACTTAGAAAATATCGGAAGGCATTAGGATATTCTCTAGCTGACATACCTGGCATTTCACCTGATCTGTGCATGCATAGAATACACCTGGAAGATGAATCGATGACTTCTGTAGAACATCAGAGGAGGTTAAACCCAAATCTAAAAGATATTGTAAAGAAAGAGATAATGAAACTTCTAGAAGCTGGTGTAATCTATGCGATCTCTGATAGTAAGTGGGTCAGCCCTGTTCATGTACTACCTAAAAAAGGTGGGATCACTGTTATAACAAATGAAAAGAATGAACTAATCCCTACTAGAACAGTTACTGGTCATCGCATGTGCATTGATTTCCGTAAGTTGAATGCTGCGACTCGCAAGGATCACTTCCACTTCCTTTCATTGATCAGATGCTTGAAAGATTGGTTAACCACCCTTACTATTGCTTTTTAGATGGTTATTCAGGTTTCTTTCAGATTCCCATCCACCCAGACGATCAGGAGAAGACGACGTTCACATGCCCATATGGAACATATGCATACAGGAGGATGCCCTTCGGCTTGTGCAATGCTCCAGCGACCTTCCAACGCTGTATGATGTCGATTTTCACTGACCTAATCGAAGACATAATGGAAGTTTTTATGGACGATTTCAGCGTCTATGGAAGCTCCTTTCATGTCTGTTTGTCAAATTTGTGCAGGGTTCTGAAGCGATGCGAAGAAAAGCATCTGGTGCTAAACTGGGAGAAATGCCACTTCATGGTCAGAGATGGGATTGTTCTGGGGCATAAGATATCAGAGAAAGGCATCGAGGTGGACAAGGCAAAGATCGAGGTCATGATGAGTCTGAGCCACCAACTTCGGTAAAGGGAATAAGGAGTTTCCTAGGACACGCTGGTTTCTATAGAAGGTTCATCCAAGATTTTTCAAAAATTGCAAGGCCACTCACTCGACTGCTCTGCAAGGAAACCCCGTTCGCCTTCGACAGCGACTGTCTAGCCGCATTCCACACGATCAAGGAAGCCCTAGTCAGTGCCCCGATTGTTCAACCTCCAGACTGGGATCTTCCTTTTGAGATCATGACAGACGCGAGGGACTTTGCAGTGGGAGCAGTTCTTGGACAGCGGAAGGATAAGAAGTTGCACGTGATATACTATGCTAGCAGAACTATGGACGAAGCTCAGTGTCGCTACGCAACAACAGAAAAAGAGCTCCTTGCCATCGTGTTTGCATTTGAGAAATTCAGATCCTACCTGGTTGGATCAAAGGTGATCGTGCACACAGACCATGCAGCTCTGAAGTACCTGCTCACGAAAAAGGATGCTAAACCGCGGCTCTTAAGGTGGATTCTTTTACTCCAAGAATTCAATCTAGAGATAAGAGACAAGGAGGGAGTTGATAATGGAGTGGCAGATCATCTTTCCAGGATGAAAGTGTCAGATGAGACAGCTCTTGATGAAGAACAACCAATGGAATATGTCAACGCGATTGGTCTGTGCAACACAGGACAGTCATTTCCTGCTAGCGAGGGTTGTTCCCGCGTAGATGAAGCATTCGTGGCGGTGATCCAGAAGTAGTACCCAAATCTCCCATGGTTTGCTGAGATTGCAAACTTCCTAGCAGCAGAGAAGGAACCTTCGAGGTTCACAGGGAATGAGAAGAGGAAATTTCTAAGGGAAGCAAGGCACTACTTCTGGGATGAGCCATATTTGTATTGTCAGGGCAAGGATGGGATCTTCAGAAGGTGTGTTCTAGAAGCTGATATTCCAGGGATCCTTCATCACTGTCACGGTTCGTCCTTGGTCACTTCGCCACATTCAAAACAGTTTCCAAGATCCTCCAAGCCGGTTTTTGGTGGCCTACTATGTTCAGGGATGCCCACGCTTTCATATCACGATGCAATGCATGCCAACGGATGGGAAGTATAAGCAAGAAGAATGAAATACCTCAGAACTATATCTTGGAAGTAGAAGTGTTCGACTGCTGGGGGATCGACTTCATGGGACCATTCCCAGTTTCTCACAAGAATGAGTACATCCTGGTTGCTGTGGACTATGTTTCAAAGTGGGTAGAAGCGATTGCTAGTCCAACCAATGATGCACGTGTTGTGACCAAGATGTTTATCTCCATCATCTTCCCAAGATTTGGAGTGCCTAGAGTGGTTATAAGCGATGGTGGAACTCATTTCATCAACAAGGTGTTCCAAGGATTGCTGAGCAAAAATGGCGTGAAACACAAGGTTGCAACCGCCTATCATCCCCAAACGAGTGGCCAAGTGGAAGTTTCCAACAGAGAGATCAAGAACATCCTGCAAAAGACAGTCAATACCACCCGTAAGGACTGGTCCCTCAAGCTTGACGATGCTCTCTGGGCATACAGAACTGCCTACAAGACCCCATTAGGGACCACTCCCTACCATTTGGTCTATGGCAAGGCGTGCCATCTACCTGTGGAGTTAGAGTACAAGGCAGCTTGGGCTGTGAAACTGCTCAACTTCGACATCAAACCCGCCAAGGAGAGGCGGACAATTCAGATCCACGAGTTAGAAGAGATTAGGCATCTGGCCTATGAGAGCTCTAGGATCTACAAGGAAAAGACCAAGGCATTCCATGACAAACGGATCATCAGCAGAAGCTTTGCTCCGAATGATCAGGTCTTACTCTTCAATTCACGGGTTAAGCTGTTCCCTGGAAAGCTTAAATCCAGATGGTCTGAACCTTTCACCATCAAGGAGGTTCGCCCCTATGGAGCTGTTGTGTTGCTGGACACAAGAGGTGGAGAATTTGTTGTCAATGGTCAGCGCCTCAAGCGATATCTTGCTGACACAACAATCGCTGAAGGTGTAGAAATACCCTTAAGCGATCCCCCTCAAGCCTAATCGGCTCACTAAAGTCAAGCTAGTGACATTAAACAAGCGCTTGGTGAGAGGCAACCCACTGGTGAGTGTAAATATTGTTTCTTTATGTTTTTATTTCTTTAGACACTAACTTGCAGGAAGAAAAAAAACAAAAAAATTCGAGACCTTGTCAGGAGAACACTCCGGCGCTTGTTCCGCAGATTGTTCCCAGGTAAGTATTCGACCAAAAAAAAAAAAACGGCGATTCAGACTGAGTCCGAGAGGACTACTTCTATCCCTTGTCCCATCCATATGAACCATTTATTTTCAAGTTATTTGTTTCTGTTTGGTGTGTTTTAGCTTCCACTGATTTATTTTCACAACCAGGGATGGTGTGAAGTAAGTCTGGGGGAGCATTTGTCCTTGTGTCCTTTTAATGCTTTTATCGAGTCAGATTTTAGGATCGAGTCAGTCAAAACTATTGTGGGAATCTGGACCTTATTTTGCGATGATCTTTTAACCACCTCGTGCTTTGACCTTCTTATTCAGTGACCTTAGCAGTGATGAACGACCCACACATGGACCTGGAACACCCTGACTTATCTCATTTGACACTCCAGAAGTTCTATACCGATCAGGTTACACTGGGTAGACTCAACTCCACTTTACCTGAACCTAATCTGGACTTTAATTCTTCTTGTTATGGGCACTAGATCAGGGGAGAATGAGACATACACTCAGGACTTCTTATCCTTTTTTATCACTCTTGCTGTTCCTGAATGGCTAGTTCATCTTTAGCTAGTTCCCACCTTGTATCCTAACCTTTTGTTCCACCCTCATGCAATTGCTTTTCTAGTAATTTATGTGCAGATATGTGCAAAAAGGTCGGAGAGGAAAGGATCGACACAGTTCTTACTTATCAATGCTCACACATTCAGTGAAGGTGGAACACGGCAGACAAGGGAACAATCAGTGAGAGTGTTCTGATACCAGAAAGAACAATGAAGGACAGCAGTGGCTAGAACGAACCACGATGAATCACCAGTGGCATCACGTACATCACTTGTTACCTCCTTCCTCGTCACCCTCCCATCATCTTGTATTTGCTATATATATATCTAAAAAAAAAAGAGAAAAGAAAGAAAAAGAAAGTCTTTATTTTTGTTGTTTGCTGGTGACGAGAAGGGGAAGAATCTATAATGCATGCCACTGAGGAAGTTGAGAAAGCAATGGTGGTTCCAGCGAAGTGTTCTGAAGGGAAATTGATTCGCGCAGAGCAGTCCTATAATCGATCTAATCGGAGAGCAGTCAGACTAGCAGAGATGAGTAAGGGCTGTGGACATCAATGGAGCCGTCCTCTCACGACCATTTTGTGCGATATCCTGCATCCACTCTTGGTAACCCCTAAACACTCTTGAGCTCCACCATAAAAGTTAGCCTGTTTTATACCTAGCCCGTTCTCCCTGAGTAGAGCCTATGATAAGAAGCTCACGCTAATCTTAATTGAGCATAAGGAGTTTTGTCTCGAAAGTGTTGCCTTTTCAGGTTGAGATGTAGAGTAAGGAGCCGATCTTCGAACAGCGATCAGGAGGTTCCCAGTAAGTGTGTGTGGTCCTAATCTACAGCTTGTATGGTTCAGAGATTTGTGGTAAGAGTATGGTTGCTGAGGATAAGCGAGTTCACACACTTTCAAACCTTTCTCCCTGTCCTTGATACTTGCCTTGTTCGAGGACAAACAAGGATCTAAGTCTGGGGGAATTGATATATGGTGTTTTTCACATCATTGTATATATGTTTCCATTTGATTCGAGTCTCTAAACCGTGTCAGTCTAGTCCCTTTTGATCTTTTACAGGTCTGGAGTTGGTAGAAGAGTGAAGAGAAGGTGCATGAAGAGAAAATGTCTTTTTGGAGCAATCTTGCGGAGAACACTTAAGAAGAACACAAGCAGACGGATTGATCCCGAGGTTGTTCCTGACGAATAAGGAAACTCCTATTTCGGGAATTAAAGCCATGTTGCCCTAATCTCTTTTCTACCTATTGGCGCCTCCATATAAAAACGCCATCTATCCTATTTTATATTCTTACGCTAGTTTTTACCAGAGAACTATTAGCTTGTGCGATCTGCAACTTGTAAGGGAGAAGAATCCATCCTCTCATCGAGAAGATCATCTGAACCCTTTTGTTTCTACTCTTATTCTTATGCAATATTATTCAGGAATTATGTTTTTGATTGCTTGCATCATGATCGAGTAGCGACTTATCACCGAGTTCCATCAGGAGGGTCATGCTGGTCGTGACCGAACATTGCACTGGGTCGCAACATCTTACTTCTGGCCTCACCTACGGCGTGACGTTGAGCGCTTTGTTGAGCGTTGTGTTATTTGTCAGAAATCAAAAGGGCAAGCTACTAATGCAGGTCTGTACATGCCTTTACCGGTGCCAACACAACCATGGACGGACATTAGTATGGACTTTGTCATGGGTCTTCCTCGTACACAAAAAGGTTTTGATTTTATATTTGTGGTGGTGGATCGTTTCTCGAAGATGGCACACTTTATACCATGTCGGAAGACCACAGATGCATTGCAGGTCGCCACTCTGTTTTTTCGAGAGATATACAGGTTGCATGGCTTGCCATTGTCTATTGTTTCTGATCGTGACTCCAGATTTCTCGGACATTTTTGGCGCTCTTTGTGGAAACAGCTAGGCACCTCGCTCGATATGAGTTCCGCATACCATCCACAATCGGATGGTCAAACAGAGGTTATTAACAGGTCTTTAGGCAACCTGTTACGTTGTTTGGTAGGAGATGCTGTTCGGACTTGGGACACCAAGCTACCACGCGCAGAGTTCGCTATTGTCCTTTTCAAGTTGTATATGGCATCATTCCTCGAGGACCAGTGGAGCTTTCTACTTTACCTGATCGTACAAGGCTTCATGGAGACGCCACGACATTTGTGGATTCCCTGGCGGACACACATTCTCAGGCGGTTGCTAATCTTGAGTCTTCTACATCCAAATACAAGCAGGCGGCAGATTCACATCGTCGACGTTTAGTTTTCGCAGTGGGAGATCTTGTTTGGGCGTATCTGACTCGTGATAGGATGCCTGCGCATGCTTACAACAAGCTCAAAGCTCGGAAGATTGGACCACTGTAAGTTCTGGAAAGGATCAATGATAATGCTTATCGCCTTCGCCTACCAGCTGATATCAATACATCAGATGTCTTTAATGTGAAGTATTTATCTCGATATGTTTCAGACAACGTCATGGCAGATTCGGGGTCGAATCTTTCTCACCCGGGGAGACCTGATGCAGCATCGCATACGACATTGGCGCCAACCTGAAACATTCGAACACTTCTACTTGTCGGTTTTGGTTTTAAGTTTCTTGTTTGTTTTTTTTTTCTATTTTTCTTTTAAAGATAAGTCTTAACTATCCTTTTCCTATTAGAGTTTATCTAAAAGGATGGATATATAAACAAGTCTAGCTTTCATTGTTTAGGGCACGTTTGATATTAATAAAACAGAGCTTTTTGCTTTTATTCCTTGTTCGATTCGATTCAATTCATCTAACAAGAAGTTGGTCTTAAGGAGCTATCGAAAGAAACCCTTAATCGATCCAAGAACAGGTCTCCAAGAACCCTAAAATTCTTAGATCGACCGTTCACCCATTCGTACGCTGCGCCAGAAAGAAAGCTTTATTTATTCACAAACTGTAGCCATTGTTATTGATTTTCAAACCACAACGGTGCAGTTAAGCTTTCATGCCACCACACCTACCTCCTCTCCAGAAACTAGCCTTTTATGTTTCTACCATGTCTCCGCACTCATCGCTACAGCCACCACCGCAGCCGCTAGCCGTCCTTCGTCCTTCCGTTGTCGTTCGTCCCCTATTTATAGCCGTCCTTCGTCCTTTTGTGACCTAGTTCGCGTCGTGTTAATGGGATTTAGCTCGTTGGGCCGGATTTCAGCGAGCGTCCGTTAAGCCGGCTTTGCTTGGTCGCTGATGAGCGACCAAAAGTACTCTGGGGCCGCGCCGAGACTTCGGCGTCTCGAGCCGTTAAGCCGAACCGTGTACTTATGGAAACGGGCCTGGGCATCTGTCTTTTGGGCCTTGGAGGGATGGTCGAATTCATCCCCTACAGTAAGTCCCCCCAATTCATCGAAGGGTGACGTCGTGTCGGGTTCGATGAATTTGCAGATTTGTGGGTTCGAGAAGACAGATGGCTGGAGTGGCATTTTCTTTGTCGAGAGATGAACGGAGGGACACGAGAGATGGTATCTCTGCTTAGTTATCCGAGCCTCGGTTATTTTCGAATGGGGTCGACGCGGCTCCTGGATTCGGATGTCGAAGAGGAGTTGAAACGTTGCAAGGACCCGATCGGTTATCGAGATGCATTAAAGAGGGGGGGCGTAGGTTTCAAGCTCTCTTTAGTGAGCTTTCGAGGCCCAGGCCGGCCCATTTGGGGGTAATGATTACGCCTCGAAAGTTGCACGCTTCCTCTCTCCTATAAATAGTCCGCCCTTCCTCACTTCTTTCATTCTTTTTCGCATACCCAGGTACAATCTCTCTCTTCCTCCACTTCTCTCTCTAGGTTTGTTGTAGAATTATGTAGCGATATGTCGTCACGCGGAAGATTGTCTCGGGAGCAGAAGGGGAAGGCTGTCGCGTCGTCACCCAGCCCTGCGAGGGATCCCGATGGGACTCCCATCGAGGATTTCGATCTCATCCATCGGGAGGCGATGATGGATACAGTCAATTTGAACCTCCCTCAGCGAGTTCTAGTTTCCGATACAGCGCGCCTTCATCGCGAGGAAACGGCCGCGCAGGCGCGGGCGTGTCCGAGAGACGGTCAAGGGGGTGCGAGGAGTCGATCCCATGACCCCGTGCCTATATGCTATTATCCGGGAGGGATTTTCGAGGAACTCCCGGCTCTCTCTCCCGAGCTCCTCCGTTCCCCAGTCGTGAGGGGTGAGTCTTGGGGAAACGTCAACTCGACGACGTCGTGCGCGGGAAGCGTGAAGGTCATTCTCCGGAAGTATCAAGGAGTTGGAGTCACTTTTCTTATCCCCACGCCGGAGCAAAGACCGTGGTCGCCGCCACTCGGGTATCAGTGCGTCTACGAATCTTATTTCCAAGACGATACGAAGCTCTGGTTTCCAATCCCTCGCATGGTGACCACGTATGCGAGACGTCGAGACGGGGCCATAAGCCAGATGCTGAACGGTTCGTGGTGCATAGCGGTTGCCCTAATGGTGATGGCGGCTGAGAAAGACATCACTTTCTCCGTCCGTGCTCTCGAGGAATTGACATCCATCAATCCGCAAGCGGAGGGTTTATGGGTGATGAAGATGCGGCCTAACTACAACGTGTTAGGAGGGAGTCCGAATAAAACGACAGATTGGCAGAGGGCCTACTTCTTCATTAAGTCGGACGAGTTTGCCTTCGAAGACCCTCCTGGAGATGACTTTCGCGTGCTTTGGAACGCGATTCTTGGTAGAATACTATTTCTTTCTTGCGAAGGTCCTGTCTATACTGATGACCCTGCCATTCTTTTCTTTCTTTGTTCTTGCAGGCGACCACCCGACTTCACGCGAATATCCGGAGGAGTTCTTGGAGAGTGCTCGAGCTGTCGCGAGACTTGACACCGAGAACTGGGGCAACATCTTGAGAGCGAGAGTTCGTCGTTGTATCGACCGTATTTCGAGAAGTAAGCCTTTTTCTTTTTCTCATTTACTTGATTCCTTTTTTCTTTACTTACTCTCGTTGATCTTTTCAGGGGATTGGAATTCGAGCTACCTTCCCTCGGAGAATACCACGAAGAGGCGGATATCCCTTTTCGGCAGAAAGGAACAGAAGAGGATTATCGAAAGAAGGAGGATGAAAGGGCTCCCTGATCTAAGCGTCTTGATCGCTCCGCAGCTCGGCGTCCCGAGGCACGAACCTGTTGACCCTCCTAGGGGCGGGGGGAGTGCCGAGAGGACTACTGAGGGCACCGAACCCCCAATTCCTTCACCTGCTGCTAACACAGCTGCTCCTCCCCAGAAGAAGAAGAGCAAGAAGAGGCCGCGCAACGACTCTGGGGTTGCCGAGACACGCGAGGCGGTCCCCGAAGAAACTATCGTCGTCCAACTCTCGAACGAGACCGAGTCGTCTAGGGAGGCCAAGAAAAGGAGGACCGACGAGTCTCACTCTCTTGAGGCGGAGGAGAACGATTCCGCTGACCCCGGGAAGGAGGTCGATGTTGAGGAGAACGATCCGGATACCGCACCTCCATCCGCTCCCGCTCGGGAGGATGACACTAATCCGACGGTTCCTCCGGTTCGTTCTGAACCAGGGAAAAGAAGAAGAAGAAGAAGAAGAAGAAGAAGAATAGAAAGAATAAGAAGAAAGAAGAAGAGAAGAAGAAGCAAAGAAGAGAAGAAGAAGAAGAAGAAGAAGGATAGAGAAGAAAGAGAAGAAGAAGAAGAGAAGAAGAAGAAGAAGAAAGAAGAAGAAAGAAGAAAGAAGAAGAAGTAAAGAAGAAGAAGAAGAAGAAAGAAGAGAAGAAGAAGAGAAGAAGAAGAAGAAGAAGAAGAAGAAGAAAAGAAGAAGAGAAAGAAGAAGAAGAAGAAGAAGAAGAAGAAGAAGGGAGGAAGAAGAAGAATACTTCGGGTATCCTCCCTCACTCCACCTCACTTCTTTTCTTCGGTCATCCTGCCCCATGGCCTCCCGACTATTTCTAAAGGAGGTCAAGAGGCCTGTCTTCCCTGACCGTGGCTCGTTTTCATACGAAGGTCCGGGCTCCATCTTATCTATGCTCCGCTGAAAATGCGCCGAGCTGATTAGGCCAGATAAGGAGCGACCGAGATCCCTTCCCTTGGCGCATGACTTGATTTTAGGGAAGAGTATGCTAATGCGGCGGCGGACGAGGCTCCTGTTCGTAATCGTGTTCTTTCGGGGTTTAATTTCATTCGTCGCTACTTTGGGTCATTGTTGACGAGTAACTTGTACGCGTTCTTTCTTGCAGGGAGACGGAGATATGAACGCTGTCATCGAGAGATATGACACCGCGTTGAAGGCGTCGGTCGCCGAGGCGGAGAAGTTTCGGAAAAGGGCAGTCGCCAAAAGCAAACTTCTCCGTCGAAAAGAAGCAGAATGGGGGAGCGCCCTTGCGGGAGAGACTGGCAGGAAGAATAGGGCGATTGACCTTAGGAGGCGACACCAGAAACGAGCCGCAACGGCGGAAGCCGACCTTGCTGTGGCTTGCTCAGAGATCACGAGCATGGACCGGGAGATGACTGTCCTGAGAGAGGCCGCGAAGGTCAGGGAGGGAGAGCACAAGAGAGAGCTGAACCGTCTGCGGAGATCACGGGTTCTGGAAGTGACGAAGGAGTGGGTTAGGGTCGAGACGGCGATGATCGCCAAGTGCAGCCGTCGTTTTGACAACATTCGGGATTACCAGAGTCGCCGTGAACCGTTTGATACGACTCGACTGCTTCTGAGCCAGGCCTTCGGGACGAAGAAGTGCCTAGAGACTCTGAAGGCCGGTGGAAGCGACATCCCGCAAGGGACAATCGACGTGTTCGCGGAGCAAGAGAAACAGCTTGAAGAGGAAGCCTTGAAGCTGGATGTCGGCAATATTCCTGACTCGGATTTGACTCTATCTCCGCTGGTTCTCGCTTCCCAGTTCGTCGACGAGCGGCTCATGGCAAGGCTTGACGAGTTCGGCTCGAACATTGACATAATTGATGCCAATGCTGCCTCGGTACTTTGTACACCAAGCGCTTCTCGTGAAGCGTCATCTGCCGAAGACAACATCGAACCTCCTTCAGCCAAATATCTTCCCCCAGAATCTGAGGTTCGGGGCTCCGTACCAGAGGATGCGATCCCCGAAGAGCCTGCATCCGTCCCGACAGACGAAGAACCCAACGTCGTGGTGTCGTCTGATTCATCTTCGAGTCAACAAGGAGACGAGACCGCCGAGGACGATGATGGCGATACGGTCGAGGAGTCGGGTGAGAAAGAGGGGGGGGTCTCCACGCCGGGGTGTTAGCGAGGAGCCGCCGAAGGAGTCGGGAGGCGTTGTTGCAAGTCCTGCTGCTGTGAACAACGAGGTTGCTCGGATCGACGGGGCGCATGAAGACGCGGAAGAGGCTAGAGTCGACTGAGCGAACCTTTATCTCTTTTGTTCTGTATTTTTTTTATTTGTAATCGGTTCTGTACTTCGACTCGTACTCTATTGTCCGTTTCTTAATCCAGATGACTCTCTTTTATTATTATTATTCAGTCAAGTTTTATTTACTATGTCCTTGTGGAAGCGAACCCGAGGGAATTAGATCGTGGACCGACCGTCGTTTCGATTAAAGATCCACTTGGTGAATAAAACTTATTAATGCCTTTGAAGGCTTTCGATCACTCGTTCAATCGAAATTCAAAATTTAGAAAACGGAAGTGCTCGATTTTTATTACCAAGCCTCGAAGTTTCAGACTTAAGATGGTAAAAAAAAGAACATACGCATATGTATATACTTAGGTGTATATTTTTGGAAATGACGACGGTTCCTCGTCGAATCTTAATGTATTCTGAAGCATTTGGTCGGCCAGTCCTTGCTTCGTGAATTCGGTGATGAGATGGAATCGTCATTTCAGCTGGTCCCCACGAGCATTGGTGTGATCAGGACGTGCTCGGTGGGAAGAACCAAGTGCGGATACGTTTGATCGAGAGACCGGAGTTCTCGAGTGTACGCACTGTTGTGGCGGAGAGCAACTGTTCGCTCATTCCCGGGTTCGTTACCTCGGAGGATAGTTGCTTATTTTTGATTACAGCTGCACCCGTAAAGGCTGCCTACGTATCCTGAGGGAATCAAGCCGTTCGTAGTTCGGGGAACCCGAGTGAAAGTAGCCGGGATAGCGCATTCGCTCAGGTGTGTTTTTTTTTTTTTTTTTTTTTGGGCTTGCTGTACCCGCGTGATTTAAGAGGCGAAGAGTCGGAGGTGTTTCGAGTTCCAAGCTCTCGGAACCGTCTCTCCAGTCGAGGTCTCGAGGCGATAGACCCTTGGTTTAACTACTTCGATGATTCGATAAGGGCCTTCCCAATTTACCCCGAGTTTGCCGGCCTTCCACTCCTTAGTGTTCTCGAATACCTTCCGGAGGACGAAGTCGCCAAGCTGAAGTGATCGTGTCTTGACCTTCTTATTATAGTAGCTCTCGATTCGGTGTTGGTAGTTTTGAATTCGGAGTAACGCTTGATCGCGTTTTTCTTCGATATCATCGAGGGAATCGAGGAGCATGTCCCGGTTGAGTTCCGCGTTAGCCGGCATTCGCGATCGGCGTAGGCTGGTAACGTTCACTTCAGCAGGCGCCATTGCCTCGACCCCGTAAGCCATCGAGAAAGGGGTGGACTGCGTTGCACTACGCGGAGTTTTTCTGTGGGACCATAGGATGCCGTCCAATTCGTCGGCTCAGCAGCCTTTCTTTAAGTCGAGTCGCTTTTTTAAGCGGTCGATAATGATTTTTTTTGGCGACTCAGCTTGGCCGTTGCTTTGGGGGTTCCTCGGTGTGGACATGTTGAGGCGGATCCTCCATCTCTCGCAGAATTCTTTGAAGTGTCGGGAGATGAATTGGGATCCATTGTCGGTGACTATTTCGTATGGTAGTCCGTGCCTGCAAATGATATTTTTCCAGACGAACTGCTGCACCTCGTTATCTGTGATTCGTACATATGACTCAGCTTTGACCCACTTTGTGAAGTAATCCGTAAGTACTAAGATATATTTCTTCTGGCGATAGCTGACCAGTGGACCGATTATGTCCATTCCCCATCGCATGAATGGGTAGGGTGCCGTTAATGTCTGGAGTAGCTCGGTTGGGCTGTGGATCGTTGAAGCGTGCCGTTGGCATTTATCGCACTTTCTCGCGCAGGCTTCGCAGTCTTCGTTCATCGTTGGCCAGTAGAACCCGAGCCTTTTGACTTTCAGGGCGAGAGCTCGGCCTCCGGAGTGGTTGCCTGCTGCGCCTTCGTGTGTCTCGGCCATGACGAGCCTTGTGTCGTCTCCGTCTATACACTTGAGGAGCACTTTTGTTGCTGTCCATCGGTGGAGCTCGCCCTCTGTGAAGACGTAGTTTGTGCTGCACCTTTTAAGTCGCCTTGCTTCCCATTTGTCGGATGGCAGCTTGCCGTCGACCAAGTAATCAATGAACTCTTTTCGCCAGTCGGGTGGGCTAGACTCTGTTGCCGGGAGCTCGATATTGCTGACTTCTGCTGCAGCAGTCAATGATGCTACGGTGCGATCTTGTGCGTTGGTAAGGGTGATGCTTGGCTCGGCGATCTTGTGGATCGGTATCGTTCGCTCTACTTGATCGTGCAATTTGCTTCCCAGAGCGGCCAGTGCGTCGGCGCAAACATTTTCTCCGCGGGGGACCTTGGTTAGTTCGAAAAAATTCAAACTCTCGCGAGAGGTCCTGGACTAGTTTGAGGTAGGCGTCCATGCGTTCGTTCCGGACGTCGTAGTCTCCTAGGTACTGGCTGACGACAAGCTGGGAGTCGCAGTAAGCGCTGAGGCGCTTGGCCTTTACTGCCTTGGCGAGGCGGAGTCCCGCGATCAGTGATTCGTACTCGGCCTCATTGTTGGATGCAGCAAAGCCGAAGCTAAACGACTGCCGAATAAGTTCGCCGGTGGGTGACTGTAGTTGCACGCCTGCTCCCGCACCTTTGTTCGTAGATGAACCGTCTACGTGCAGTATCCAATTTTTGCTAGGCAATATCAGGTCTTGTTCGAGTTCTGGTGTTAGCTCGATCAGGAAGTCGGCGAGGACTTGAGATTTTGCCGCTGTGCGGTTTTTGTATACGATGTCGTGTTCACTGAGTTCCATCGCCCATTTCGTCAACCGACCGGACTGATTTGTATTCTGCATTACTGTTCGGAGGGGCTGGTTGGAAAGTATCTCAATAGTATGCGACTGAAAATATGGGCGAAGCTTTCTCGCGGACGTGACGACGGCGAGGGCCATCTTTTCAAGCGTTGGGTAGCGAGTCTCTGGTGCTGTCATGCGTTTGCTGATATAGAAGATAGGTTTCTGCTCACCGCGATCCTCTCGAATGAGGACGCTGCTGACCGCGGACGATGTGACCGCGATATACAGGGACAAGGTGTCGCCGGCTTCCGGTTTTGAGAGGACTGGAGGGGTCGTGAGGTAGTGCTTCAGTTGGTTGAACGCTTCCTCGCATTTTTCATCCCAGACGAACCTTTTGTTCCCTCGCAAGAGCTCATAGAATGGGAGGCACTTGTCCTTGGAGCGCGAAATGAACCTGTTGAGGGCGGCGATTCGGCCAGTGAGTAGGTCCAGGAACGCCGTGATTTGTTTTGGATTTGCTTCGATGCCTCGTTGCGTCACGATGTATCTGAGGAACTCGCCTGAAGTGACACCAAAGGTACATTTGGCAGGGTTCAGCTTCATTCTGTACTTGTTTAGGACTTTGAAACATTCACGCAGGTGGTTGAGATGGTCCTCGGCGCGTAGCGACTTTACCAGCATGTCATCAATATACACCTCCATGGTGTTGCCGAGTTTGTCGGCGAACATTCGGTTGACGAGGCGCTGATACGTCGCCCCGGTGTTTTTTAGTCCGAAGGGCATCACCTTGTAACAGTAGGTTCCCCTATATGTAATGAATGCTGTCTTCTCGCGGTCGTCCGGATGCATGAGAATCTGATTATATCCCGAGAACGCATCCATGAAGGTTAAGAGTTCGTTACCGGCTGTCGATTCTACCAGTCGATCAATATGAGGGAGCGGGTAACTGTCTTTGGGGCATGCTTTGTTTAGATCAGTGAAATCGACGCAAATCCGCCACTTCCCGTTCTTTTTCTTGACCACGACGGGGTTTGCTAACCATTCGGGATATCAAACCTCTGTTATAAAATCCGTAGCGAGTAGTCTGTCGACTTCGTCGTTTACGGCTTTCGCTCTCTCGGGGCCCAACTTTCGTCTCTTTTGTCGGATGGGTTTAAATGTCGGGTCGACGTTCAGTTCGTGGGAAGTGATGGATGAATCAATTCCTTTCATATCCGAGGTAGTCCAGGCGAAGGTTGACACGTTCTCCTTCAGGATGGAAATGATTTGTGTCGGCCTCGTCGATGGGAACTTCGCGGATTTCTTCTTCCTGCGGATATATTTTTCGAATTGGTTTGGCGACAGAACTGACGAGCGAGAGCGCTTGCTGTTGTTTTATGGTTGCGACGAGTAATTCCCTCGCGGCTCTCTGGTCTCCTCGAATTGTCTTGATGACGCCATCCTTCCCAGGAAACTTGACACATTGATGGTAAGAGGACAGAATGGCGTGCATCGAATGGAGCCAAGGGGTTCCCAGGATGGCGTTGTACGGGGCTTTGGCTCGCACGACTGAGAATTTTACTGTCTTCGTGACACCTCCTGCGTAAACTGGGAGCCGTATCGTTCTGATCATCTGTTCCGAAGCGCCGTTAAACCCGGTTAACGTTCGCGTAGATGGCTTCATGTCGCGCAGATCGACTCCCATTTTGTTGAGCGTATCCCGAAAGATGAGGTCGACCGAACTGCCGGTGTCGATTAGAACCTTCGTGACCTGGCATTCGCCAATGTCGATTTCGATGAGAAGTGGATCGTTGTGCAGAGTTTGGACTCCGTGAGTGTCCTCAGCCGAGAAAGTGATCGAGGGGCCATTGACTTCCTGTGTTGGCCACTTTTGTTCAGTTATCGCCTTGCGGTGATAGTTCTTTACTGATCGTACGGATTCCGTTCCTGGCGGTAGTCCTCCCATGATTACGTTGATGCGGCGGTTGTGCTTGCCTCTCGCGGACTCCAGCTGTTCTCGGAGATCACTGATGTTTCTCGGTTCTTCGGCACATTCGTGGGACTGCTTCGCTTTATCGAGGTAACGTCGCAGGTCTGATCCTTTGGAACGGTTTAGCGCTATCCGTAGGTCTTCGTTTTTGGAGTTGAGACGATCGCGCAGGTCAAATGTCGGTGAGGATTGGACGCTCTTGTTATCTGTTGCGTTTTGCGCTTTTGATTTGTTGATGTTTGCGCGGAGATCCGTCTCAAGGACTGGTCTTGTCTCTTCCAGCTTTCTTTTCAAGGTATTGCGTAAATCGCATGAGGTCACAGAGAGGTAGCTGCCCGTAGTTGGTGATTTACGCGATTCGGGGGACGCCGTCGGGCACTCTTCATCGGATGAAGTGTCGTAAGGCTGAGAGAGTATTACGTCAACTCGTCTCCTGCGTCTTGGTTGTTCGTCGTCGGTGGAGTCGTCGTCTGGGTCGACATTATTCACGGGGGCTCTGTCTGGGCTCTCCTGCCTGTCCTTCGGGGAAGCCTTGGCTTGAGTCTTTTGAGTTTTCTTCTCCTTGTTCTTACTCCAGTTCTTGTTATTCTTAGGCTTCTGAGGGGGAGGCTCGATCTCGATTTCTCCCTTGTTGATGGACTCGAGGAATCGCCCGAAGAGAACCTTACAGTCCTTTGTGTCGTGTGATTTGACTTTATGATACGAACAATATTTCTCCGGCTCGGCGGCGTTTGAATTTGCTGGTTCGGACTCGGCCGAGGGTTTTGGGGTGGAGTCTCGGTCCCAGTGGTTCCATCCTTTCTCTCGCGTAACGGCCGCAGATCCCGCGGTCTCGTTTTCGTCGATAGAATTGACATACCCTTTCTTCACACTTGGTTTTCCACTGGACGAATGTTGTCGAGGCTCTGGTCGGGTATCGTTCGCCCGAGCGGACGCTTGCTTACTCGCGGCCTCCTTTGCTGCTTTAGCTCTAGTATCTTCTTCCATACGGATGAAGTTGTGAGAACGGGCAATAGCGTCTGATATGGATCTCGTCGGGTTTCGGTAGAGGTCGTCCCGGAAACGTGACTTTAGATGGAGGGTGCTCTTTAGGGATTCCACCGCGATATGGTCGGGAACATCGACCTTCGAGAGAACGGCCTTGAATTTTTCCATGAAATCTCGGAGGCTTTGGCCGTTTGCGTGGGTCAGGTTCCAGAGGTCTGAGGCGGTCGACCCTGACGGGTGAACATGATATAGTTCTTGAGAAACTCGGTGGACAGGTCGTGAAAGCAACCGATAGAGTTCTCCTGGAGGCCAGTGAACCAGCCGAGAGCTGGGCCTTCGAGGGTTTCGACGAACAATTGGCAAAAGCCGGCGTCTTTTTCTTCGTCAGAAAAGTTGGCGCGCCGCATCGCGATGTTGAAGGATGTGACATGAACGGAGGGGTCGGAGACACCGTCGAAAGTCGGAAGGCGCAGTTTTTCCATTTTCTGGAGTCGGACGCCAGTTATCTTTTGTGTGAATGGTGTCCGGAGGGATTCGGCAAGGACACGTTCAATCTGCGGTGCGGAGGTGGTGACATGGTGCATCCTTGAGTTGATGTCGACGACCGACTGCTTTAGTGCGGCGAGTTCGTTCATGGTCTAGGCGTCGAGGCCGCCAGGGATTTGCGCGGCGTTGCCGTCGCTATTTTCTGGGGCTCCAAGTTGCGTTGGGGTTGCACCAGCCGCTGGTTCGGTGTTGAACAACTGACGTCGGATCTGGGCCGTCGACGCTTCCACGTTGGCGGCGAGAGGGCCAAGTATTTTGGCCACGGCCGCTATCTGCTCGGTTGCTGCCTTTTGGGCCGCATCCTGTTGTGCGAGACGCGCCATAATAGTGTCAATAGAAGCTGGAGGTAGCAGCGCTGGGGTCGCCGTTACCGGGGTGGGTATCGGTTCGCGAGTCGCGCGGTCTTCCCCCGAAGAAGAGAATCCGTCGTCTCTAGTCGCCATCTTTTCTGCGTTACTTTGCTTTAGGCCCCACGGTGGGCGCCAACTGTTTGTGCGGGAAACGGTAAATAAAGGTGAAATACGGGCTTAGCAAATGCGACCTAAACCTGTACGTGTTCGATCACAAGCAAATCTAAACCAGTACGTGTTCGAGGCATATTTTCTTTTTTTAAAAAACATCAAGAAACAATAACGAAACAGACCTTGCAACGAAAATGGAGAATGAACTACTCTAACCGTGTAGCGTACGCAACGTTTAACCTTATCCAATGTTACGGATTCGATTTGGTTTGACCAACGTTTAACATTTTAACCCGGTTATCTTATGTTTTTAACTGTCGGAACCATAACCTGTCTCTACTGGATTTGGAGATCTCTCACCATCACAATCGAGAATGCCCGGCTGTAACTCAGATGAATTCTTTGCATTCAGCAAGACTCTCTAGAGGAACCTGAGGTATCTCCAGAAGATTGAAGACAAAACCTGAAACTGTGAAGGAATCAGCTCTCGTTTCTTCTTCTTCTTCTGGGTATAGGTGGTAATCTGGTTGAAGATCAAATCCAACACATTATTCAATAAATGAGAGATCAAAACGCTTTTGGGAACCTCACAAAGAAGCAAACTTCTAGTAACGTAATGAAATGATTTGGCATTCAAAAGAGCTTACAGCTTACATCAACACTGGGGGGGGGGGGGGGGGGGGGGGGGGGGGGAGAGACAAATGATACACAGTTCATGAGTGGATTGTATTCTTGTATAGTTAACTACCAGCTATGGAAGAAGAAATCAAGAATCATTCAAACGAGAAAATGGTACTTCTGATTAGATTTCAACTGATATTGTTTATTCGTGTTTCACGTAGCGAAGAGAGAAGGGTTAGCTGTGGCGGTACTAACTTGGACCTCAAGCATTTCCAAGCGACGTTCCAGAAGATCAAACTTCTCATAAAAAAAGATGCCAACTTGCTCTTTGTGGTCGATTCTGAAAACAAAAGCAGAGACTCATGGTTTGATGATCAGTTTAGCTTATAAAGTTGCAATCTTTCCACCAAACCATTAAAAAGTTTCTAAATTTAGCAATGAGACTGGAAACCCAAGAGAGAAAGTAACCGAATTGGAGGAGGAACTCGAAGAGACGACGAACATTGAGAGAGATGTGGGAGATGAACTCTCGATTCTCCCAATCTGCTTGAACAGCGATTCCTACGTTTACTGCGTTCGTTATTCCTCCTGCTTTCGCCATTTTTATTAACTCTCCGATTTCAGATTTTTGATACAATCCAGCTCGAGCAATCGATTAGAGAACCAGGGTGGTCACCTCACAGAAATTAAAAAAGATTCTTCCTTTTTTTCTTCGCAGGTTTTGTTGTTCTATGATTGAAGAAGAGGACACGGGTACTTTATGAAAGAAAGAGAAACTAAAGGGGCTTAGATTATAATTGCTATAATAAAGTGGACCGGCTTGGTTTGAATTTTTTTTTAACGTCTCCGGTTTGGTTTATTATTTCTTTAATGTCATCGTTAAGATATTATTGCGTAGTTTCGTTCCATTCAAATGTCGAAAATTTTACTTGGAGAGACACATTTTAACATTCCAACTAGATGATAATCCGCGCGCGGAGTAAATATTTTTTAAAAATATTATATTTAAATGTTATAAAGATTATTTCTTTAATATCATAGTTAAGATATTATTTTATTTGAACCTTTTTTAACGTCTCCGATTTGGTTTATTATTTCTTTAATATCATCGTTGAGATATTTTTGCGTAGTTTCGTTCGATTCAAATGTCGAAAATTTTACTTGTAGAGACACATTTTTAACATTGCAACTAGATGATAACCCGCGCGCGGAGTGAATATTTTTTAAAAATATTGTATTTAAATATTATAAAGAATATACATTTTGTTATCAATAACATTCTTTACATTTGATCAGAGGTAGATATTTGAGTACCATTTGATTTGGTTCGGTCCGGATCATTGTGGTTTTGGTTCGGTTCAGATTTTCGTGGATTTGATTCAGTTTTGGGTTCAAATAACCTATTTAAAAAATTTTCAAAAATTAAACTTCATAGATGTTTTAAATTTTTCAAAGTCTAAAAACCAAAATAATATATCATATAATTTTGAATAATGTATGCCAAAATACTTAAACTTAACATAAAAATTGGTTTACCTTAAATTTTAGATAGGAAATCAAAAGATATTTTAAGTATTTTGGTATTTTAAGTATCAATTAATTATTTTAAACATGTACTTATAACTATTTGTATATATTTCCAAGTATTTTAGACAACTTAAAACATCTTATATTTTGTGTATATTCTTTTAGATATTAAATTTAAAATAATTAATATATTAATCTGGTTTAATTTAATATATTATTAGATATTTAATTTAAGTTTATAAATCTGGTTCAGATATATTCGAATACCCGGAATATTTCTGTTCAGATCGGGTTCAGTTCCGGTTCTTTAGATACCAAAATTTTGAACCAATTCGGATATCTAACCAGTTTTGGTTAAAGTTCAGTACTATTTTTTGGATCAGACTTGGTTCGTTTTTTAGATTTAGATTTTTTTCCCAACCCTATATTTTCATATT
Source organism: Brassica juncea (assembly GCA_018703725.1). NCBI lineage: Eukaryota > Viridiplantae > Streptophyta > Magnoliopsida > Brassicales > Brassicaceae > Brassica > Brassica juncea. Next base: position 12,421,195 of record CM031936.1, on the reverse strand, counting down.
TGGGTATACAATAAATTTTAAACTAAAACATATTTTACTATGCACGTGACCATTTAGTTAATCATTAAAAACTATTTTATGTCAATTTGAGGAAAACAATGAACTGAACTTAAAAAAAAAACATTACCATTTCAGATTGTCAATCGACACTTCCAAATATTACATTTTGGTGTTGTGATGAATAGAAAGAGGGTTAGGATTAGGAAAACAAATTTGATACGCACTCCATGTCTCCTTAGGTGATTTCAATTGTTTCACAATTAATATATAGGAGATCAGAGTAATCACATAAATCAAAACAATACATCTTGCTTATTTACAATATTTTTATGGTAAATAGATCAAAATAATCATTTTGTTTATTTTATATGGTATATAATTAAATTTCAATGATGTTAACATAAATATATAGTATACATGAATATAAGCATTTATTGTTGAGACGTCCTACTCATATGGTTTTATTAACATTTGTATATTCTATGTAACAAAATATTTAAACCATTTATCTCAGAATTTTTGATGTGATATTTTTCGATGAAAATTTCAAAATTAAATATTAAGGTCTCAATACTTTTACAATGCAAATTCCAAAATTAACATATTTATGTATTTTTAAATGGTACATATAAACGGTATTAAATTTGATATATATATATATATATATTATTTAATGTGAATGTCTATTACATAAAAATTCATATTAATACGATTTCATGATCATTTGTGTCTTGTTATAATAAAAATAATTATGACTAGGGCTGTTCAATATGGTAAAACGAACCGTACCGAACCGAACCGAACTGAAATAGACAATATGGTTTAGTTTTGGTATATACCATATAAACCGAATGGATATGATTTTATAAAACCGTAGGATTTGGATATGGTTTGGTTTATAACCGATTAATGAATAAACTGAACAAAACCGATCAAAAATAGAAACATGTAAATATGTATCTGTTTTATAACGACACATGAAATATGTTTGTTATATAAGTTAATTTTTTGTTAATAACCATTGCCATATTTTTATAGTAGTAAAGAAGTCTTAATTTGTAAAACACTTGAACTATTATTAAATAACAATAATCGCAATTGATGCTTCTTATTTTCTTAGTCTTCTTTTTTAATGTTTTTGCTTTATTTTAGCATCGACTAAATTGAAGTGAATTTTATAAATTTGATGGACAACAATTAGTGGAAATTATTCACAATTTTTTAATATATAAACGAATAGAGTTTCGTATTCAATCGAAGAAGCATGATTTTAATGAACACTAAATATGGAAGAGCGGAAAAACTTTTCTTTCATGCTTCTTTTTTTGTTTCTTATTTTTGTTTTCAAAATTTTGAGCTTCGATTTGAATTCTAGATTTGATTATTTTATTTGATGGTAGAAGATTTTTTACTTTTTATGTCACATAATTTTTTAATAAATTAGTGATTTGACAATATGACTCTAAAATTCATATAACATGGCCTCAAACTAAGTAAATTATGTTTTTTGGTATAAACCGAATAAACCAAAAACAGACGGTATATGAACCAAACTGAATCGAAGTAAATATGGACTTAGAATGGTAGTTATATTTTACTAACCGAAATACCAAAAAACCAAAAACAATCAAACCGAAACAACATCCGGATTGATCACCCCTAATTATGACACTGATCACAAAATTTTCAAAGTATTACTAGCTGTTTTAAAAATTCAAAATATAACATGTAAGAAAAATCTGATTTTTTATTATATGATTAATATAATTATTTAATTTCTTTAATAACACAAAATTAAACAAAAATGAAAAATGATACACAAATTGTTATCAAATCTTTATTATCTATAATCATTAATTGTCATAAATATGTAATCACATTGGATAATTCTGTAGCTTTTATGTAAGAAAGGTATATTTACTTTTAAAATTTTGGGTTAATATAATGTTTCCTAGCACATTATATTATATAGTTAATGCTTTAATGTATCTAGCGAGACATATTAATTGAATTTGACCTCATTTTTTCAATTAACTACCTAATTGATTGACACATAAGTATTGGACCTTTTTTAATTATTACAAAATTGAGGTTACATCTTTTCAAATGTTCCTCCATTAATATATAAAGGATTACACTTGGAGACACATCTTGCTTTTGAAACACTTTCTTCATGCGATTTGTCTATTCTACCCTTTCATTAATCAAATGATAGGCTTCACTTTTGTAACTAAAGCAAATCTTTACCAATGGAAAATCCCCACTTATCCTCTTTGTTTCTCTCTCCTATTTCGAATTTTCAATCTCTTTACCAAACGTTTGATCTCAGTTTTCATCAATGGCGACACTTTGATTCCACTCTCCCTCCAAACCCATTCCCTATTTCCAACCCAAATCGATTTCTTAGGTTGTGCCGTGGATGGTACCGAGACCACGTGACTCTCCGGGTATATCCTCTTTTCGCGCCGGCGAGATCTGAATCTCCGAGATCATTGTGTCCACAACGAAACTCCGCACAAACCTTCTCCGAAACTGCGCCGAAATCGCCGCGATTGCGACTTCCTTTAGGGAATGGTTTAGGCTCAAGCACAGGTAGCGCCGCCGCAGCGGCTGTGACGGTTAACGAGATATTCGGCCGGAGAGTTAGGGTAGGAAGCATTGGTAGTTGCTGTGTTAGACAGAGACGAGTTGTGATGCTCGGGAAGGTTTTATTGTCTGATAAAATTGTTGAGACGACTAGAGATTTTTTGATTCCGGGATGAAAGTTGTGAAAAAGGCGGCTTTAGAAGTTGAAGCGTTTGGATGTACGATTAGTGGAGCTGGACCAACGTTTTAATTGTTCTATGTTTTGTCTCTGAACAGAAGGACAACATGAACGCGAAGAACAAAGAAGATAGCGGCGGCGAGAAGAAAGTGGGGTCAGTCACTGACTCACCATCGTTCTGAAGGTTTGATTTTTTTTTGAATGAACAGATCATCGAACGTTACAATCCTTTTTTTCTTCGGAATCTATACTAGATCTTCATGGGTGTAGAAAACAAATATATATGGGTGATTTGAACAGCTGTGTTGCGTGAGACTGTACCTATCGTCCACAAATTGCTGTTCACAAATAACCATCCACATGAATATACACATACATGTCCACCATGTTTACTCGCAACAAATATCTGTCCACAAATAACTATCAATTCTATAAAATATCAATATTTATGGATATCAAAATAAAGAGAAGTATATACATTTTTATCTCATGTGTTATAAATGTTTTTACACATATATATATATATATATATATATATATATTTGTGGATTGTACTTACCATCCACATATTATTGTCCACAAATAACTATCCACATGAACATACATACATGTCCACCATGTTTACTCGTCAACAAAATATGTCCACAAATAACCATCCATCAAATTTTATAAAATATTAATATATATATATATATATATATATAATATATATATATATATATATATATATATGGATTTTAAAATAAAGAGAAAAATATATACATTTTTGTTTCATGTGTTATATATTTTTACATAACAAGATAATAAACAAAAAACATGGAACTACAGTATATCTTTTAGACGTGAATTGTTGGATTAACTTTCTACTTTAAGATATTGTGGCCTTTACAGAAATCTACTTATGCCAAAAAGCTAACTGAATTCCAGCCCCACTTACAATCTAAATTGTTTCTAACTAAACCCACATTTAGTTTCACCTCGCTAAGGGCAAAAGAGTCTAAAATCTTTCTTATTTTCTGTGAATGTACCTCTCAAATGGAAAGTGATTTATAGTGAAAGAAAAAGACAAAATGTGTCTTATAGGATAATACACTCTTCGAATATCACCATCAATCCAAAGATTGAGCAATTTTTGATTCTTCTTCGTATAAATATACTATTTCAACCAAAAGTAAAAGAAAATAAATACTATTGCACCCAAACTCTAGTCTTCGAACTTATGATAGATCAAGTATGTTACGGTGGTGATGAAGAATTAGCTATATTGGAAGTTTAAACCAAGTCGAGATTGACAATTGGGTTATATGGCGTTTGGGTTAAACGGCCGGTTAAATATTACTCAATGGTTTACGGTTATTGACAACCGGTTATCAGTTGTTATCAGTTGTAACTATCCTTGCCTAATATCAAAGCAGGGCTCGTGTGTTGTACACTATGGAGAGTTAGTGTTTTGCCTTGCCAGGCCCCAGGGACGTAGCCCCATCGGTGAACTCTGGGTCATCAAATAAACTATGGATTGAGATTTGGTCAAGACGACCGGACTTGTTCAAGTTGGGCTAACTTGCACAAGTCACGCGCGTATGAACTATGGGTCTAGTTGACAAAGCCCATTACGTCAAGTTCTGATTATATCAGATGGAGAGGTCACGACAGATGACCTAACACAAGATAGACACAAAGGAAACACAGAGGAGAGGCGTGGAAGAGTGGGAGCTCAAGAGAGCTCGAGACCACGGTTTGGGTCTGAAGAGAGAGAGCTGGAGAGAAGAAAGTTTCTCTGTATACTAGCTAGGCTCTTCCCTGTATACTTGTATCTCTAGGTGATTTGTAACAGAGATCAAGAGAGGTTGACAGGAGCTGTAACCTCTGGTATTGTACTCTCGTGTTTGTTATAATGGAAGGTTGAGAGACCGATTTCCCTCTCCGGTGAAGTATAGCTCCTTCCTCACATCGAGGAAGAGAGGTGAACACCGGGTTAACAAAAGTTTCTTGTGTTCCTTCTTTCTTGCTTGATTGATTCGTGTTCCGCGTACTTGATTAGTGACTAGGTTTGTGATACAAACTACTGAGCTTCTAAGAAACAGAAAAATCCTGAACAAGGGAATAAGAGCTTGTGGATTCCGCAACAAGTTTCTTGGTTATTCCCCTACAAGTGGTATCAGAGCCTTGTTTGGCAGTCAAGGGTTTGTCTAGGTCGAAGCTGGATCGATTCTGAAGAAGTAGAATCAGGGGACTAGTAGTCTCGATCGCGTCACGGGTTCAAGTGTAACGAATCAGAGATTATGCTGAAGGATAGGCAGCATCAGAGAAAGAAGAAGGTGATGTTTGTGTGTGGTACACATAGGAAACGTTGGAAACGGAAAAAGGTCCAATCGGATCTAATGGTTTCTGGTCTGTGAAATCAGACGCAAGTAATAGATGCTACAGGGTTTGCAAGAACGGGAAGATCCAAAGACTAATGTAAGAACAGCTGCACAGATGAGCGTGTTCAAGTACAGCGACACAGTTGAGCGTGTTCGTGGTCTGCATGGTTAGAGATTGATTTGATGGCTGTTTAAGATGGAGGATATCTCAAGTTGGAGACTGTTCCATATTAAGTCAGAACAAGGCTTATGGAGATGGAGTCAAAGTCTGGTCATCAATTGCGCAGGTTTAAATCTTCAGAATAAATGGTCTCATTCCAATGGAGTAACAAGAAAGGTTGTGATGGCTGGTTACCCAGGTTTTGCAACATGTAAGGAACTGAAGCTTTCAGGATTACAAGGGATGTATATTGTCCTTGTAAAAGATGATCAAGTTTCTGGTCTGGGTCAGATTGTGCGTTGGTCAGTTTGTTTGTGGAAGAGATATGCAGTGTGGTTTCAGAAAGGTGTAAGGAATGACAGTTGATGACACTCAGTTATCTCAGGTTTAGGGGACGCCTTAGAAGTTGAAGATGGTATGTGTGTTCAGAGGCTATTCGGATTTTTTGATCAGTGGTTCCTGGGTTCGGGTGTGAACAGAAAGTTGCAGAGAAGTGTTCAAGTTTGGAACGAGACAAGGTATTGGTACTTTGAGACTTCAAAGTCAATTCGGTTAAGAAGGTTTGAGTTGCAGGATTGTAGGTTCAGTCACCAAGAGGTTAAGGATCAGGTTCTTGTGGTTAAAAGGAAGCTCAAGTGTGGATGATCAGGGTTAAAAGATCAAGATGGAGCTTGTAGCAGCACATGTTAGTTTCTTGTGGCAATGATGTGACGAAACAGATGGTGTTCTGTTTTGAGTCAGCGCAAGAATGAGTCAGTCTCATTGAGTATATGAGATGAAATGTTTCTGGTTGGTAGAAACATGTTGTTTCTCCACGAAGAAAGAATTAGAGCAAAGAAAAGTGTGTAAAGGCCTACACAAGTATATGTTGGAGCAAATGGTTATTTGTGGTAACAACATGTAGTAGCTCTAGTGAGGTCGTGAGAGTGACAAGAACAAGCCATGTGAGAAGTCGATTCAAGGTTAGAGTTTGCTTGGAGATTCTGGTTAAAAGCAGAGGAAAATGCGCAAGCAGAATCTAGTAGAAGAGGTTGAGCGACACTTGTTCAGGAAGCATGAATTCACTACCACAGCTAGGAGAAGTGTGTGTGAGATTACCTTAGGAGAATTGTCATGGTGGTCTGAGTCAGAGGTTTCAGAGGAACAAACTCAGAGGTAATAAGAGACGACAGGTTTTGGTGTCATGACCAAAGTCGTCAAGGTGGAGCTCTCAGACAAAGAGGAAAAGCTCTGAATCCAAAAGGGATGATGTTGTAATCTTCCAAAGGGAAAATACTTGCAGACTTGACAAGTATGAAAATTAGGCTTGGACAGGTCCTGGGTCAGGTCTGAGAAGAAGGAGAATACAAGCACCAAAAGGTTTTTGGTGGAGTTTGCACACTGGTGATAGTGTTGCAGGACAGGTTACAGCTGGAGAAACTCGCCAAGGGCTCGAGTTTGACATGAAAGAAGCTGTAAGGGTGTATCTCGACATGTTACATGAAGATGCACGTACCAAAGGTTTCTTGGTGGAGTTTGCGCACTGGTGATAGTGCTACTTGAAAAGTTACAGCTGATGAAACTCGCCATGAGTTTGAGTTTGACATTGAAGAAGCTGTAAGTGAGTATCTCAAGAGAGCATCACAGGCTTGGATGATGTGAGATATGGTTAAAGAATACTGGTAGTGGATTAAATCTACTGGTAGCTGTTTTTTCTGACTCACGGAATTGAACATGAGACATGTGTCGAAAGTATTCACAGCAAGGTGGAGTTGTGTGGCGTGACTTGTTAAGTTCAACATCGGTACGCGTATGTTCAAGGTGGAGTCTTGCTGGATAGGTAGATGTTCGAATCAGAGGATGACTCAGGATGGAAACATGTATGTTTCAGGTTTTCTGCATGGGATTCGGTAGAGATCTATTTATATATCTTAGGGATATGAGATGAATCAAAGGAGCCTATAAAGGAATCATGGTTGCAGAAAGGTAATGATTTGTTTGAGCAGTGGTTGAGCAGAAATTCTTTGTATCGAAAGTCTTCTTAGCAGGGAGTTAAGCGGCATGATCTGTTGGCAACAGCAGCGGTGCAGGGTGATTTTCAAGATAAAGTGTTCATTCAGGTTGTTGTAAAAGGAAAATCTCAGGATAGCAGTGGGTCTACTGGCTGTTGAGGTTGGTTGAGTCAAAGGGGTTTCTGATTTGAGGCAGTGGTGGTTCAGGTTCCGTAAGAGTTTCAGGCTAGCATCGGCATCAGGTTTTTTGCAGGAAGATTGGATTCAAAGTTTGTATCAAAGGTCATCTGATACAGAACATGTTTGAATTAGAGTCACAAGGGGCTGATTAAGTTTGACATTGCTGCAATGTTGAGGCTGAAGTGTCGATGGTAATAATCAAGTGCATGGTGGTGACTGAAGTAATAGGACTACATGATTTTGAAGATATGGTTTCTATTAGTAGAGCTTGGGGTTTGAGGTTCCAAGGGAAAGCAACAAAGGAGTCTTCAAGTTATATCGAGTTGGATACATGTGATGCTGGGAGGAAACCTGTTTAAGGAGTATTGAAGTTGAGCAGGTGAAGATCGACAGGTGGATGAAGCCGGATGAACTTTATTCAGAAAATGTGAGGCTGAGAAGGTCGGTTCTCAGGAGGCTACAAGAGATGCAGAAAGTGAGCATGTTTTTTTTTGCTCGGGCTTCAAGAATTTTTTTGAAGCGACTCTGAGGATTCTCAGGGTGGCTAAGTACTAAGGGTGTTTGGCACTGTCTGGCATTACACGAGTTGGCAACATGGTAGCTGCAGATAGAGCTGATTAATCATCAAGGTGGAGATTGTTACGGTGGTGATGAAGAATCAGCTATATTGGAAGCTTAAACAAGTCGAGATTGACAATTGAGTTATATGGCGTTTGGGTTAAACGGCCGGTTAAATATTACTCAATGGTTTACGGTTATTGACAACCGGTTATCAATTGTAACTATCCTTGCCTAATATCAAAGCAGGGCTCGTGTGTTGTACACTATGGAGAGTTAGTGTTTTGCCTTGCCAGGCCCCAGGGACGTAACCCCATCGGTGAACTCTGGGTCATCAAATAAACTATGGATTGAGATTTGGTCAAGACGACCGGACTTGTTCAAGTTGGGCTAACTTGCACAAGTCACGCGCGTATGAACTATGGGTCTAGTTGACAAAGCCCATTAGGTCAAGTTCTGATTATATCAGATGGAGAGGTCACGACAGATGACTTAAAACAAGATAGACACAAAGGAAACACAGAGGAGAGGCGTGGAAGAGTGGGAGCTCAAGAGAGCTCGGGACCACGGTTTGGGTCTGAAGAGAGAGAGCTAGAGAGAAGAAAGGTTCTCTGTATATTAGCTAGGTTCTTTCCTATATACTTGTATCTCTAGGTGATTTGTAACAGAGATCAAGAGAGGTTGACAGGAGCTGTAACCTCTGGTATTGTACTCTCGTGTTTGTTATAATAGAAGGTTGAGAGACCGATTTCTCTTTCCGGTGAAGTATAGCTCTTCCTCACATCGAGGAAGGGAGATGAACACCGGGTTAACAAAAGTGTCTTGTGTTCCTTCTTTCTTGCTTGATTGATTCGTGTTCCTTCTAAGAAACAGACAAATCCTGAACAAGGGAATAAGAGCTTGTGGATTCCGCAACAAGTTTCTTGGTTATTCCCCAATAAAGTGATTTAACATTTTACCCCAAAACAAAGAAAAATTAACTGGATTAGTTAAATATATATCGTGTTTTAAAATTAGTCTGCCTAGCCTATCAATCTGATCTAGGCGGATATTAAACGTGGTAAAACTTTCGATTCGGTTGAATAAATTGATAGGATCAAACATAAAAACTATGGAATGTGTGAAATTGAAAAATCTTACCATGAAATAAAAAAATTGCATTAGCCGATTAATCAGTTTAAATTTATTTCATCCCAAATTCACAATCACATATCCATTTCTTTTAGCCCAAACATGGTCAAAAAATAAAAATTCACAATCACATAACCTTAATATATATCTAATGACATATTTTCCATGATATAACAAAAAAAAGAAGTACAATTATATTTTATTCTTAAGATCAAAGCAATATGTTTATATCTGTTTTGAGTGTATATTTTTTTTTTTGTATTAAATGTGAATTAAAAGAAGTACAATCGTATTTATGATCTAATTTGGTATTTATTTACAAATTTATAAATCTTAAAAATATTACCATATACATAAAACGTTGTATTATATATTTTCCTATTCTATATACAGATGTGATATTATACATACAAAAATACAAAGATGCTTCTCCAAATATTTTTCTAAGTTATTTTTGTTCTTTAATAAATTCTTAACCTCAAGTACGCTGCATGGATTTTGGCCACGACTTTTGTCATGTTTACCACGAAATTGAAAAATCTGACCACGAAATAAGAAAAGGCTGATTAATCAGTTTAAATTTATTTCATCCCAGATTCACAATTACATATCCATTTCTTTTAGCCCAAACATAGTCAGTCATAAACCAATTAACCTTAATATCTAATGACATATTTTTCCCGATACAACCGAAAAAGAAGAGCAATAATATTTTATCCTTAAGATCAAAGCAATATCTTGAGTGTATATTTTAATTTTTATTTTGTATTAGTTTTTTTTTTTGTAAAAATACTTTTATTTTGTATTAGTTGTGAATTAAAAGAAGTACAACGTATTTATGATCTACTTTGATATTTATTTACAAATTTATGAATCTTAAAAATATTGCCATATACATAAAAAGTTGTATTATATTTTTTCCTATTCTATATACAAATGTGATATTATACATACAAAAATACAAAGATGCTTCCCCAAATATTTTCTAAATTATTATTTTTTCCTTAGTAAATTCTTAACCTCAAGTACGCTGCATGGATATGGCCTAACGAGTTTCTGAATAAAAGTATATATATGCTCATAAAGAAGAAGAGAATCAATAAGTTCAAATAGATCATGCATATGGATATAGTAGCACAATGATATTTGATTTTACTATTAGTTTGGACTTCTGAGACGTTTTATATATATTTTGGAGCCGTCAAAAGAAAATCTTATTAGACATGTATGTTCATCTTGAACTTTATCTGACGCTAAATCTAGAAATAAACAAGACCAAAGTTGCAAAACCGGCCAAAAACATTAATAAAAGGGTATATTGAGAACTGGAAGTATAATGGCACACTAGATTTTGATCCGTGCACCCGCACGAGTGTTTACTTTCTCTTTTAAACAAATATATATTTGTTGTAAGCAGTGTTTTGAAACCGATCCGAATATGCGTTGAACCGGTAAATCCAGTGACCCAAGATAAATTCGATTCTGGTATTGTGAAAAACCAGAATTTAAAAACCCAATAAGACCCGCAAAAAACCACTCAACTAGAAATCTAGTACCGGTTGAACCACTCGTTGAACCAATATATTTTTTTAGTTTTTAATTATGTTTTAGAATCTGTTTTATATATATTCTAAATTTTTGTAAATGTTGGTTGTAAGTAGACAATGTTATATTATTATTTTGTATTAAATGTTATTTTGTTTTTTCTTATAAATATAATATATTATCACACATATTATTTTTCAAAAATATGTTTCTATTTATTTTTCATGTCATTATTATATATCATATATGTGTCATCTTATAATTAATTGTCTTTTATATGTACCATCATATAAGTAATCATATAATTAATAGTATTTTATATGTACCATCACATAAATATATATATATATATATATATATATTATATATTTTAAAACTTAATATAAAATATAAAACCATAATTTAAGTTCGTGTTTTAAATTGGGTTTTGAATTGCATTTTTCTATATATATTGAAAACATTTTTATAATGGTTATTGGAAAATATTTTAGTAAAAATTTAATTTTTAATATATGTATATTTTTAACCAATTTTTTTATTTAAATCAATTTTAATTAATATTTTGATTTGAAATATGTATATAGAATTTTAATTTTGTTTTATGATTATTTTATACAAAACATGTTTTTAGGTAATTAGATTGGATCATTTTTGTATATTTTAAATCTGGCCCATATATATAATCTCTCATAATACAATGGATTTTTAATTTTTCTTAATAATATAAATCCATTACTTTTTTTTCTTAATATACTGCTGTCTACGTTTCCAAACAACATTATATTCTTTTTTTTTACTGTTATTCATGTTTCCAGACAAATTCAAAAGGTAGTTCTACTTTAATAATATAGAAGCAGTGGTAAAAAAAAATCGATAGTTACAGTATTGTCATTAAAAATGTGGCTAAATTTAAAAAATCTGTGGTTTTACCAATGATTTAATAGTCATAATAACAGAAAAAACTATGATTAAGACATGGATAAAATAATCACGATTTAACAAGATATAAAACATGGTACGCTAGCAACGTTGGGCTACAAAATAACAGTGGCTATGTATCTAGCCACGACTTTTGTCATGTTTATTTCTGTAGCTACTGTTTTAGCAAAACACTTTGTCATATTATTTCAGTGGCTTACGGTATAGCCACATTTTCTCAGTGACTGTATACAAATTCCTAAATCTCAGAGCATCATTAAGATACACCTATTTTTTTTAGCTCCAATGGTAGGTTTTTAATTTGGGTTTCTTAAAAAATAATTATTAAAAAACTAAAATTTTTTTAGGATAAAATTTATTTATTAAATAAAACATATTAAAAGATAATATTTTAAACGTAGATTTTTTTTAAAAAAAGTAAACAAAGATTAGTAAAATAAACGAGAACAATTTGAAAGATACATCTGAGCTCAGTTGTTGTCTTCATCACGTCCAAATTTACGCCATATATGTTCAACCAAATCAGCTTTCAGTTGTTGATGCATTTGTCAATCACGGATTCTAGTTCGAACACCCATCATATTGTCGATATTTGAAGGGGTCTCTATAGAATACGTGAGATCAACATGTGAACTTCCGTTGTCTTCACCTTGTTGGAACTCTGTAACATCATATTGTGTGTATCCATCTCGTTCATCTTCTACTATCATATTATGGAGTATGATACATGCTTTTATAATCTTACCAATTTTTACTTTATCCCAAAAAAATGCTGGATATTTAACAATGGTAAAGCGAGCTTGCAAGACTCCAAAAGCACACTCGACATCTTTTCTGACAGCTCTTGATGTTGAGCAAATAAAACCGCTTTCGGACCTTGTGGTATTGGAGTTGATTGGATAAAAGTTGCCCATTTCGGATAAATACCGTCGGTGAGATAGTAAGCCATATGATACTCTCTTCCATTGACAGAGAAGGTGACTTGTAGAGCTTGACCATTTATTATGTCATCAAAAACAGGTGAGCGTTCAAGAACATTGATATCATTTAAGGTACCTGGAGGTCCAAAAAATGCATGCCATATCCATAGATCATATGAAGCAACCGCTTCTAAAACGATTGTGGGTTTTCCCGAACCACGTGTATACTGACCTTTCCAAGCGGTGGGACAATTCGTCCACTCCCAATGCATACAATCGATGCTTCCTATCATCCCGGGAAATCCACGTTGCTCACCATTATCAAGTAAACGTTGAAGATCAGCTGGTGTTGGTCTTCTAAGATACTCATCGCCGAATAAATATATTATTCCTTCCACAAAATATTCCACACATGACCGAGTTGTCGTTTCACCAAGTCAGAGGTATTCGTCAACAGAATCAGCCGCAGTACCATATGCCAAGACACGAATGGCTGCTGTACACTTCTGAAGTGGAGAGAGACTAAGCCTTCCGAGAGCATCTTTCTTTTGTCGAAAGAATTCAACTTCATTGGAGAGTCGATGAACAATATTCATGAACAATGGCTTGTTCATTCTAAATCACCGTCGGAATAGATTTTGAGGGTATGTTGGAGTTTCACTAAAATAATCATTCCATAAACGTACATCGCCTTCTTCCGGATTTCTTTCGATATGAACTCTTTTTTTCCTTTTTCTTTCTTCTTGTTGATTACCTTAATCAATGGCAAAATTCTCGAAAGCTTGATCAAAATGTTGATTAAAATATTGATCAAAAGTATCATCAAGTGATTCGTCAAATTTGTTTTGAGAAGAAGATGCCAAGAGATGAGACTTGTTTACAAGAGGAAATTTTTTTTAGTACGTTTACATTTTGAGAACGAGAAGAGTAAGATAGAAAATGACAAGAGGTGATTTATAGTTTTAGAATGAGAAGAGGTGATAAATAAAAAGATAAGAAGTGATTTAAACTTTGAGAATGAGAAGAAGTGATTTATATGTTGTTCAAGAGAATTTGAGCTAAAGAAAAGATAAGAAGATGATAACATGAGAAGGAGAGAAGAAGATCGAACAAGAGACTTTGATAACACTTCGTGATGAAAAGAAAGAGATGGAAACAAGCTTAATATAGAACTTGAAAATACAGAACACAAAAAGACTACAAGTAGACTACAAGTTGTCTTTTTGTTTATGTAGTCCGTGAGTCTTAAAAGTAGGCTACAAGTTGCATACAACAGACAAAAGATACTAAACAACAGAAACAAGACAATCACACAAGTTGCAGTCCGTGAGCATCGTTCTGAAACAGAAACAAGACAAGACTCACATGAATACACATTAAAACAAAAGATTCATTGTCCGTGACCTGCAAAGTTGTAAACAGAAAAACTAAAATACAAAGTTGTTTGCTTCCTTGTGTCTACTCTCTCAGCTTCGTCTCTTTCTCTTCTTACCATCACCCTTAGAGGATTTTCCTTCTTCTAGATTGATTCCCGACTTCAATACCTTGAACTTCTCCTCTCTCAGCTTCTTCTCTTCCTCATGCATCCTTTTCAGCATCCTTCTGTACTCAGGTGCAATGTCATCTTCTGACTCCTCCACCCTAATCAAGTAGCCCATATTGCTCCTGTATTCTTCGCTTGATAACTCCACCATGTCTTCTTCTTCTTCTTCTTCTTCATCTGATATCTCCACCACTTCTACTTCAGTTGGTGTGATATCCGCAACATCATCATCTGTGTCTTCTTGTGGGAGAAGTGGTATGATTCCTCTTGCTGAGAGGCCACAAACAATAGGTTTTCTTGCTTCCATTTCTGGATGTGTGTGAGTCGTTCTCCTGAAAAGCAAAAAAGAAAAACAGAAACGTATTAGAAAGCAAGATTGATTGCAAAGACTGATAACATTGATCACAAATACTTCTTATATTGCACATCAACTTATATTTCAAAGCAAGATTGATAACATTGACAGTTTAAAAAATTACATTGATAACATTTCAGTTATCAGTTTGTTATTAAGCGCCACTTCTATATCACTAAGTGGCTCTGTTTTTTCAAGCAAACTGTCAAGCAGTTTGGTCTTGCTAAGCTTATCCTTCATAGCTAAGTCCTTCGCCTTTATCTCCCACATTTGCTGAAACTCTTGCAGATTCTTCCCTTCTTCTCCCACTGACTTTTTAGCCTCCGCCTTTGCTGCCTTAACACCAATAGGCCTCGCCATTGCTTCATCCTCTCCATTGACACTGGGCACAGATGCTGATGACTGAAAATATTGTTCTTCCCCCACCCTCTTTCTTTTTGAACCAAAGCTTTGTTGATTACTTCCATAAGTTCCACACCATTTCTGATCATTCCTAAGCTCCCTCCAGGCATGCTCCAATGAGAACTTCACCTTGTAATCGTTGAAGAATATTTCATGTGCAGCCTTCAAAACGTCATCTTCACTCTGGCCACTGGTCCTCTGTTTTGTTGCACCGTCATATGACCCCACAAACTTGCAGACACCTTCATTTATCTTCCCCCACCTTTGCTTACAGTGGCTTTGCTCTCTCTTAGCCAAACCAACCACCTTGGGACTTGCATTATAATAAGATGCAATCCTCTTCCAATAGGTTCCTGCTCTTTGCTCATTCCCAACTACTGGATCCTTGGAGGTGTTCAACCATGCAGTGATGAGGACCAGGTCTTCAGCAGTTGACCACTTGCACCTTTGCTTACGGTTCTCACCACTTTGTGCACGTGAAGCAGATCCTCCAAGGTCTAGACTAGGTGAAGAACTTATAAACTGAGTTGGGTATTCATTGTTAGGTAGTTGACTGTTTAGTTAGTGTAAAAAGCTAGAAGACTGGCTTTGATGAGAATCCATACAGAGCAGAAGTAGAGAAGAAAGATGAAGGAGATGAAGGAGATGAAGGAGATGAAGTAAACGATTAGTAAGGAAGTTTAATATAGGAAAGTAGATGAAGTGTTAATGTTGCTTTTAATTGCTTTTAATTGTTTTAGGAAGTAGGTGTGTGTTGTAGATATTTTTAGTTAAAGTTTAATTTTCTACTAGATCTGTACCCGCCCGCCCGGGCGGGTGTTAATTATGAGTTTTTTTTTGTTATATAATTATATGTTGTTATACTATAAAATTGCATATATAAACACAATATTAGACATATTGAAATTAACACCATAATATTATATGTTGTTATACTATAGTTTTTTTCTATCTGTTCCATATTTTACGATGGTTTGATTGAATCAGAAAAAGTTAATATGGTAATTCATATGTAACTCTCAAATATATTATAAAATTTTGGAATTAAAAGAATGTGATCTATAATAAATTAGTTTGTCTAGATACCTGAAAATAATACTTAAGTCATCTTTTGTGTAATATTAATTATATAGTAGCCATATTTTTTAGTAAAATATGAAAGTGAAATATTCATATTTTAATATGAAATTAAAAAATGCTTTGAAATAGTTAATATAAACTAATTAATGGGATTAAGATTTGAAATAAATATCAAAGTAGTTATTATGATTTTAAAAAGACTCATTGTTTTTTCATTTTTGGTTTGGGCCACAATATTTGTAATCGAGTGACCCATATAATTATTTTCTTATGCCTTTCGACAACTTTTTTTTTCTAACCGTTCGTTGTTTGAAAAAAAAAACAACCAAAGAACACAACAAAAATAGATCTATGCTGACTTTCGGTGTTCTCCTTTACCGATGACGATGAAGAAAGAGATAATCGGAGGTTGAAATCAACTATCCTTAGAGGGAAATACCCTTATCATGAAGGAATTGTGAATCTGATGAACTTATCTTTACGAATCAAGGTATGGAGTTACTTAATCTCTTCTGTATATTGCTTTGTATTTAATCTGATTCGAAGTATGTCGAGTGACAGGGCAACCAACCTTGAGTTTGATGCATGGTCACGAAAGCGAAGGAATTGTACTCCTGAATCTGTCGAGTGACTCTATCTAGATCCAAAAACGAAGAAGATGAAGTGTTTGATGCATGGTCACGAAAGCTATCCACGAATAAGGATAGTCTAATTTGTTTTTCGGATCTCACCATAGATTCAGAACTTCGGTTAGAAATGTGATTCCCATCAAAAGAAAGATCTCGAAGGTTAGATTTAAATCATATACTGTATTACTTCTCAGAATAAAAATGTTTCGATCGATTGAAGGAATATAGAGTTACTTTTAGTTTTTACAATTTGAGCCTTTGTATTCTATTTTGATCAAGCAGGACACTGCTTTATTAGTTAGGTTTGACTTCGAAATGATTTTGGAATAAGAAGTATATGAAAGTATTGGATCAATACAATCTCATTTGATTTTGACTATGTGTATATATTCTTAATGTATTGTTGTCTCAGCTATGATTTTGACTTCTTTTGGTTCAGTTGTTACCAATTTTGCAGGCGCAGGAGCTGCTGCTGCTGCTGCAGATTTTGTCGGTGCGAACTTTACACCTTATGTCCTCACAGTAAACGCTGGAGAAATATTTTTTAATATTTTTGTTCTGAATAATCACATAGTCTTAGACACTAAGGGCTCACACGCATGGATGTATGCAGGATGTGACGATGAAAATAATGACATTCTCTTAGCAAGGATCTCGTGCTATCTGCATCCTCTCAGCAAACGGTCCCATCTCCAATGTTACGATGCGTCAGTCTACTACATCTGGTGGTACTCTTACTTATGAGGTTTAGATTACTCTCTTTTTCTTCTGTATTCTCAGATATATACAACGCACTATTGTATTGTCTATTCAGTTTTGCTTCAACTGTGTTTGTATTTGATTGATGAGGGTCGGTTTGAGATTCTCTCTTTAACGTGTTCGTTTATGCAAAACGACACTGGAGGGACTCGCTGGTCTCTTTCTCGCTGCTGGTCCTGTTCGTCGATCTGAGAAGTACTCTGCAAATAAAGCAGGTAAAATTTTACAAAATTTCTAATGTTCCCAATTATCATTATAATTTATGTTTTTGTAGGTTGAGCTGAAGCTGAAGCTTTCTCGTTCCACTTATACTAATAAGCTTCAAGTAAGATAAGCAAATATGTGTAATAGGTTTGTATTTGTACTTGCGGATTCAAAATTCTTACAGAAGTTGTTAACAGCTAAGAGGAAGAAGATGAGGAGGTTGGGAATCAATCTGTTTGTGTAAATGTATATGGATCATCTACTTTGAAGATGTGAAGCACCAACAGGTAAGTAACTACTTCTCAATTTTAAAACTCAGTAACTGTAAATTAATGATTGACTAAAATTGTTTTTGAATTATTTATATTTGTTGGTTTGTTACTGAAGGGATATAGCAGGACAGAAGGTTGCCTTCTACACAGAAACGCATGAAGAAAACAACTATTCAAGGTTAGTAACTATGATTACTATAGAGTCAGTTAGATTGTAGTTTATTGCTTGGTATCAGTTAGGTTGTACGGTAGTTTAAGGTTTAGTATAGATTGAATGGAGGAAAGGATAACTTTATAAGAAGTCTATGTTGATAGAATGAACGTGATATGCCTTTTATTCAATTGAAGTTGTAAAATACTTCAAAAAGGTAATCAAATCTTGTTTGCATAAAACGCATAATCCAGAATATAGGTCAAACACGCATGAGTATCATATAACATAAGCAGAATAAAAAAAATTCAAACGAAAAAGCAGATCATCTCTAGCAGTCTTCATGACCTCCATGCGTGACTGAAAAATGCAAACAACCGTTCACTATAATCCTTGTATGAAAAGCTTTAAGTGTAATCACATATGTGTAAATAACATACCTAAGCATCCATGATCAATCTCAGAGATTGTTGAAAATCTCTTTGAACACAACATTCATAGTTTTGGTCTGAGGTTTGCCATCTTTGCCAACAATCAAAATCTTCAAACCTTTTTTAGATGTAACCCTTGATACACCAACATAGAGCTGCCCATGTGAAAACACTGGTCTTGGGAGAAATATACCCACTTGAGACAATGACTGACCTTGACTTTTG
Source organism: Brassica juncea (assembly GCA_018703725.1). Taxonomy (NCBI): domain Eukaryota; kingdom Viridiplantae; phylum Streptophyta; class Magnoliopsida; order Brassicales; family Brassicaceae; genus Brassica; species Brassica juncea. The sequence goes on along the minus strand of CM031936.1, from coordinate 12,402,593 downwards.
TTTATAGTTATTGCAAAAGCAACATTCAAAGGTAATTGCCTTCTGCGCATCTTAAATGGCAGTCTCGTGTCTGATGGTGTTATTAACAACCTGGGAATATCAACGGTACGGCCCACCTTTTCTCCGGTAATAATTTTTGCTTGAACCATATGGTCCATTAGCTGAGTAATCTGAAGTCTTGTTCCATTCATTAAACCAGCAGAGGGATTTATGTTTCTTAAAACCATAACAGGGCAACCAACCTTGAGTCTGAGGCTATGGTTAGGCAAACCAGAAACCTTGATAGAGTTAAGGAAATCTGAACCCAATGCTTCATTGTTTAGAGCAACTTTATCTGATGGATCTATACTATCTGCGCTAAAATAGATCTTCTCATCACCTGCAAAAAATAGTTGTGCGTCAGAATATTCATATAAAAAACATCAGCTTAGCAAAATTTAAGCATGAATCTTTTAAACATACCAGGAAGTCTATCCAACATATACTCGTTAATCATATTAACATCATCATTTGTCGGACACAAAATTGCTCTTTGTTGGAAAAACTTAGGATCTTTGTTCTCTTCAAGTGAAATAGAATCACCATAGACAGCTTTGCTGATTGCTTGTATAGGTTCATCAGCGTCAGTAATCAAAAACTCAGGAGGTATTTCAATCTCTGCTTCCCCGTCGTTAGGCTCATTAACTTTACCATCCCCAATTTTCAGAATCCACTCAGAAAACTCTTTAAGATCTTTTGCATCTTCAACTGACAAGCTACCTGATAACAATCGCATATTCTTGGTGAGTTTAAGCACTTTGCAGTGTTCCCAAAGATATGAACGATTCAGCGAAGCCAACACTATTTCCGGTCTTCCAGCTCCATTAATTACAGGTAGAACCTGTCTAAAATCACCGCCAAAAACAATGACTTTCCCACCAAAAGGACTGTCGCTACTGTTACCCATGATGGACGACAAACTTCTATCAAGTGCTTCAAAACAAAACTTGCTCATCATTGGTGCTTCGTCCCATATAATGAGTGATGCCTCCCTGACTAAATTTGCCTGATCAGATCCATGCGACATAGTACACGAAGAAAATTCATCCGGATTTAATGGAATCCCAAATCTTGAATGAGCAGTCCTACCACCTTCCAACAACAATGAAGCAATGCCACTTGATGCAACATTTAAAACAATATCACCTCGACTTCTTATAGTTGCAGACAATAATTTCCAGAGGAATGTCTTTCCAGTACCACCAAAACCATAGACAAAGAACATTCCACCTGCTCCATCATCTACAGCCAAAAGGATATCATTATAAACTTTCTTTTGCTCATCAGTCATTTTCGGGAGGTCTTGAGCCAGTGTTTGTAGCAATGATTCACGTGAATAGTTTCTCTCATCTAATATCAAGACATTTGAATCTTGGCGGCTTGTCTCTGGCACTTTTGGCATCGATTCAAATTTCGATAGACAAGTACCATTACGCCTCAAAACATTATCAATCTCTTGCAACGCGTATTTCTTTTTGTCTTCATCACTCAACAATAATCCTAAAATGAAAAAACGATTGAATCAGAAAATTGCTCAAAAAGCTATAGATGGGACGTTCTTTTGAAATTAAAACAGATTGTCTAAAGCTAATATTTTACCTGGTCGTTTGAAATATTTCCTGCGGCTGTACTCAATATCCTCCGAAAGACACTCCCATGTACGCTCCCAAACAACCTCTGGCATAGACAAACTGTCATTCATCAGCATTGTAGCAAAAATTTCTCGCAGTTCACTTGCTGTGCTTTCAAAACTTCTCCGTAAAATATCATCAATGTACTCTTGATCATCATCTAGTAACCCACGAGCAGAACATGCTAGCTTGTAGCTAGGGTAAAGAACACCTTCGTAGGTTTTAAAGTCATCATAGCAGGTAGGGCCTTTAACAACGTTCAGCAACACACGCAAAAAGTAAGCATCTTCCTGTTTCCGCGGAGCATAGTTTATCCTACCAATGCTAAAGCCTCTTTTTCGCCTTATCCACTTCTTCTGCTTCTTGTTATAAGTGAAGAAGTTCGGTATCTGAGCATAGGTTAGAGTTTTTGCAAGATCATCAATCTTATTCAGCTCAAACCAGGCCAGGAACATTGTATTCTCGATGAGTTTTCGGGTGACAACAACTTCCAGTTTGTCTTTCCCCCTGAAGATAATGTTCTGTTTACCAGGTAAATGAAAAATCAGCTTCTCAACGGATGTAGACCTATAGTGAATAGGAAACTTGAAAATTCGCCAAGCCCCCTCACAAGCCGAAACATATCTGCAAGGACAATAATGTGAATACAAATACTTACCAGAATATGAAAATTGCAACGAAGATTATTGAAAATACCTGCAATCAAAAAAGTCCTTGATTTCATTCCTCTTCTTCTCAAGACTTTCTTCAGTGGCCTCGACATTTGAAGTCACATTTGAATTAGTACTGATAGGAGGTTCGGCAGCTACATTTCCTTCAGTACTTGCCAAGATACTGTCAACGATGTGAGCAGGTGGCTGAACAGCGACTGTTACACGGTCTGGTCCCTTATTAATGTACTTAAATAAGTACTTAATAGAACCAGCTTGATTGCACCACTCTACATTTATGTGAGCTCTATAACGAAGAGATAGCTTCTTGTTGTACGGAATAACATATCGGTTATCACACTTAACCCCATTCTTCTCTACAAAACAGTCTGATTGCTCACGCCTTCTGTAGATAGGAAACCCTTCTTTATTGATTGTGGTCTTCTCAGCAAATGTTTTTGGGTATGACTTTGAACACAATCCATTCTCCATACACGGGGAGTTCATATTAGCAGCTCCACAAGGACCATGAATCATCATATCTTTAATCACATCATAGAGTTCTGGCTCTAACAACTTGTCTGGTATTTCTGCAGATATCATCTTGTCAATGTCGTCTGTTGTAGGAAGCTTGCAGGTGGGGTGAAGAAATAAGAGTATGTGAGCATGGGGTAGGCCACGTTTCTGAAACTCCACAGTATACATTGCTGTGACAAACAAATTTTAAAATTAGATCAAAATTAGGATTATGAAAACAAATAGGAACTGAAAACAGTTCGAAATCATTAGAGTAGCATTAAAAAAAAAATTGGGATATAAAAAACGAATTTACAATATAAAGTAGATAAGTCAATAGTAAAACTTACATGCCACAACCTTCCCAAGCAAATGCTTTCTCGTTAAATCGTCCATCAATGATTCAAGTTTGATCTTGAATATCCTACAAATAATGTCTGGTCTATCCTCAGCTTTTAAATTCCTTTTCTTCAGAAACCTTGTGATCTCTGGCCATTTAGGATTACAGGTATAAGTTATGAAAAGATCCGGAAATCCAAAATGCTTCGATATGGTCATAGCATCCAAGTAGCAATTTTTCATATATCTAGGACTCCCAACATAAGAAGCGGGCAATATGAATTCTGATCCTTGCTCATGCATATCAATCTTTCCAGCATTTTCAGATTCCTTTATAGAATCAAAACTATCAGAGCGTAGAGAAGTCTGGTTGAACTTTAGATAACGCAAGCGGTTTGATTCAATAGTCGTGAAGGCATCAACGATGAATTGCTGAAAGAGTCGTCGGCTATGTAGGAGACAGTGAGACTCATTGAAACGTTCCTGAAGTCGAAAAGCAAAGAACTGCCGCATACTGATATCAGACTTCTTTAATTTTTTTGATGCTTCTGTCACGCCTTTCTTAATACCCAGTCTGAAACCATCTTCTCCATAAGTAAACAGTAGAGGGTACTGCAGAGCAAGATAAGAAGCATGAATCTCGCTTATCCTTTTAAGCTTACCAGATTGCCGTTGAAGAACAATATCCCTCTTATCCATATCTAGATTTAAATCACCAGGAATGAGTGCAGCAACTTCAGTAGCAGTAGGAGTATTATAAGTTCTTCCATCCTTTAAGCGGTCACTCACAATTCGCATATGGAACGCATCATCAGGATCTGCCGTAAATCGATCTTTAGCTGATCTGAACTGCTTCACATAAGGATTAACTTCATTTAACATCTTCATCAGAATGTCGATAATCTCCTTCTTCAGCCTATCTTTCTTTTTTGCTTTGAACTTGGCTTTCCCTTTGCTTTAAAAATGAAAAAATAGACATCAGAATTATAATAACTATTATAAACTATACTGAAAAAAGCATATAAGGGAATTCCGAAATGAGTAAAGCTCTAGTAGTAACGAAAAAAGATTTTAAATTACCTCAAACAGTTAACCCTGTTTTCAACTTCATTTTCGGTGTCTACTATATATAGCTGACCAAACTTGGCATCAGTTCCATCATTTGGATATAGACTTCCCATTAGATGATAATTTTCCCCTTGAAGTTGAAACATAGAAGGTCCTATGCCCGGTAGAACTGATCTTTCAACCTTTCCCCCAAGTGAAGTAAATGAGAAAGCCATGTTGTAAGGCCTCATGTTCTTTTGGAAATGCTTGCTTAATTTGTCATCTCCTTGCATCAGCTTTTTGAGCACCATTGGTGGTTCTTTTAATAATGGTAATTGAACTTGACCTTGCAGACAACATAGTGAAAATGTTGGCTTAGACGTATTCCTACGTCTGTTTAACCTTTCACCATACCACATAATTGCGCCACAATAAGAGCATGAATGATCAGGATCACCCTCATCAAGATATTCTGCTCAGGTGAAAATATTGAGCCGTATAAGCCATTTAGTAACATGTAAATACGAAAAAATAGTTCAAAATATACACAGTAATATAACCTTCTTCTTTTGGTTTAGTTTGAACCTTAGTTGACATCTCTGAACGTTTTTGGCATCGTTCCAATATCGATTTCATACAAAACGGAGGTGGACGATATGGATCAGTGTGAGGTTTAGCATGAACCTCGACAATGTCTGCTTCATTTTCAGAGTCTGTACTCTCTTGAGAACTACAATCCAGATCAAGCTCAACTTCTACATCAGAGACACCTAACGCACAAGCAACAAATATGCATATATCAAAAAATTAATAACATATGACTTTGGTTAAGTAAGAAACTTAGTGACTGGTACCTCCAAGAAAATCATCTTTAAGAATTTGATCATCCTCTTCTATATCACCATCTATGTCTGTTGGTGTATCCTCGTTTCCAATATTAAAAGCTGGTGAAATGTTGGTAATATCATTCAAAACAGAGCGTGGTGGCTTTCTTTTTCTCTTTGTAATTCGAGAATTTGGACTGATTGACACTGTCCAAAAAGTTTGAGCAATGATTTGTAAGTAAACACATTTTTATCCTCTTGTGAAAAATTAGCAGTTTTTTGTCATAGAATAACTTACAGTTAGCATTAGTCAAACAGCTCCTCTGATACGTTGAACATGATGGTTGGTTTAGAGTTAAATCCACACCTTTTTCAGTGTCACATTGAGAAAATTGTGATGTTAGAACAATTATTCGTAAATATAAATTTGTTTCTAAATGGATTGCATTCACAACAGGCTTACCAAACAGACGAACTGGAGCAGTATATGGTGTATGAGGTGAAGCCAAGTTACGACCATGTGCAGCATCTAAAGCATCATAGGTGGTTGACGATGGAGTGGACCCAATGGTCTGGTAAACCCTATTAAAAACAGATGTCAATGGCACAGTAGAAACAGAACGAACTGGCACAGGAAAAGCTTGTTGCTGTAAGGCTGCAGGATTGATTAGTCTTCCTGAATTAGAACTTGCAGGAAAATTTTCATTTCCACGGCCACGAACCCCTCCTCTTTTCCTTTTCATGATAGGTGAGCAGAGGTACAGAAATCTTTGAACTCAGATAGCAGCGTTTTGTACGTGATGAATGTGATTGTAGGTCCAAACTTTGTTTTTTAAAACATTTTGGTGCCGCCTAAACAAAATGGCTAGATATTAGGGCTACAGAATATATGTTTGGTAACCAAGATATTTAACTACCCAAGATATATTTATTTAAGAAAATCTTTTTCAATAAAAAGAGTAATATTTAAAAAAATTTGGTTTTATATTGTTATATATGCAGGATAGATAGAGACAAATATCTTGCTTAGAGTTTTAAAAATTACGCATACTTCGCCAGTGGAAATCTCGAGTCATAAGGTATCTTCTCTTTATCATCTCTTCTTTTCAGTTTTTGTGAGGCTAGGAGAACAATAGAATATGTTAGGTTGTTTGGTTAGTGAAGTTAGTTGGGGTTGATTGTGTTATATAGGTAGTGAAGGTACAGATTTGCTTAATATTTGTGTGTACAGAAGTGAGAAAATATAATTGAAAGCCAAAACCAAATTTATTATTATTGGAAGTTCAAAACCGAAAATTGAAAACACAGAAATGAAAAACAGATAACAGAAAAGCAAAGCAAGAAATGCAAACATTATTCAATAGAAAAACCTAAAATTCAAAAACTGAAAGCAAGAAACATAGGAAAACATCAGATTCGCCAGTTCACTTCCACAAGACTAATCTGTCTTTGATTTTTCAATCTTTATTGGGTTGGTGCACGTCTTCTTTGTAGAAGATGTAATATCGGGAAGATCATTGTCAGTCTCTTTTCTTTTTGATCCAGGAGTTGTACGAAAATGACCATTTATTATGTCATCAAAAACAGGTGAGCGTTCAAGAACATTGATATCATTTAAGGTACCTGGAGGTCCAAAAAATGCATGCCATATCCATAGATCATATGAAGCAACCGCTTCTAAAACGATTGTGGGTTTTCCCGAACCACGTGTATACTGACCTTTCCAAGCGGTGGGACAATTCGTCCACTCCCAATGCATACAATCGATGCTTCCTATCATCCCGGGAAATCCACGTTGCTCACCATTATCAAGTAAACGTTGAAGATCAGCTGGTGTTGGTCTTCTAAGATACTCATCGCCGAATAAATATATTATTCCTTCCACAAAATATTCCACACATGACCGAGTTGTCGTTTCACCAAGTCAGAGGTATTCGTCAACAGAATCAGCCGCAGTACCATATGCCAAGACACGAATGGCTGCTGTACACTTCTGAAGTGGAGAGAGACTAAGCCTTCCGAGAGCATCTTTCTTTTGTCGAAAGAATTCAACTTCATTGGAGAGTCGATGAACAATATTCATGAACAATGGCTTGTTCATTCTAAATCACCGTCGGAATAGATTTTGAGGGTATGTTGGAGTTTCACTAAAATAATCATTCCATAAACGTACATCGCCTTCTTCCGGATTTCTTTCGATATGAACTCTTTTTTTCCTTTTTCTTTCTTCTTGTTGATTACCTTAATCAATGGCAAAATTCTCGAAAGCTTGATCAAAATGTTGATTAAAATATTGATCAAAAGTATCATCAAGTGATTCGTCAAATTTGTTTTGAGAAGAAGATGCCAAGAGATGAGACTTGTTTACAAGAGGAAATTTTTTTTAGTACGTTTACATTTTGAGAACGAGAAGAGTAAGATAGAAAATGACAAGAGGTGATTTATAGTTTTAGAATGAGAAGAGGTGATAAATAAAAAGATAAGAAGTGATTTAAACTTTGAGAATGAGAAGAAGTGATTTATATGTTGTTCAAGAGAATTTGAGCTAAAGAAAAGATAAGAAGATGATAACATGAGAAGGAGAGAAGAAGATCGAACAAGAGACTTTGATAACACTTCGTGATGAAAAGAAAGAGATGGAAACAAGCTTAATATAGAACTTGAAAATACAGAACACAAAAAGACTACAAGTAGACTACAAGTTGTCTTTTTGTTTATGTAGTCCGTGAGTCTTAAAAGTAGGCTACAAGTTGCATACAACAGACAAAAGATACTAAACAACAGAAACAAGACAATCACACAAGTTGCAGTCCGTGAGCATCGTTCTGAAACAGAAACAAGACAAGACTCACATGAATACACATTAAAACAAAAGATTCATTGTCCGTGACCTGCAAAGTTGTAAACAGAAAAACTAAAATACAAAGTTGTTTGCTTCCTTGTGTCTACTCTCTCAGCTTCGTCTCTTTCTCTTCTTACCATCACCCTTAGAGGATTTTCCTTCTTCTAGATTGATTCCCGACTTCAATACCTTGAACTTCTCCTCTCTCAGCTTCTTCTCTTCCTCATGCATCCTTTTCAGCATCCTTCTGTACTCAGGTGCAATGTCATCTTCTGACTCCTCCACCCTAATCAAGTAGCCCATATTGCTCCTGTATTCTTCGCTTGATAACTCCACCATGTCTTCTTCTTCTTCTTCTTCTTCATCTGATATCTCCACCACTTCTACTTCAGTTGGTGTGATATCCGCAACATCATCATCTGTGTCTTCTTGTGGGAGAAGTGGTATGATTCCTCTTGCTGAGAGGCCACAAACAATAGGTTTTCTTGCTTCCATTTCTGGATGTGTGTGAGTCGTTCTCCTGAAAAGCAAAAAAGAAAAACAGAAACGTATTAGAAAGCAAGATTGATTGCAAAGACTGATAACATTGATCACAAATACTTCTTATATTGCACATCAACTTATATTTCAAAGCAAGATTGATAACATTGACAGTTTAAAAAATTACATTGATAACATTTCAGTTATCAGTTTGTTATTAAGCGCCACTTCTATATCACTAAGTGGCTCTGTTTTTTCAAGCAAACTGTCAAGCAGTTTGGTCTTGCTAAGCTTATCCTTCATAGCTAAGTCCTTCGCCTTTATCTCCCACATTTGCTGAAACTCTTGCAGATTCTTCCCTTCTTCTCCCACTGACTTTTTAGCCTCCGCCTTTGCTGCCTTAACACCAATAGGCCTCGCCATTGCTTCATCCTCTCCATTGACACTGGGCACAGATGCTGATGACTGAAAATATTGTTCTTCCCCCACCCTCTTTCTTTTTGAACCAAAGCTTTGTTGATTACTTCCATAAGTTCCACACCATTTCTGATCATTCCTAAGCTCCCTCCAGGCATGCTCCAATGAGAACTTCACCTTGTAATCGTTGAAGAATATTTCATGTGCAGCCTTCAAAACGTCATCTTCACTCTGGCCACTGGTCCTCTGTTTTGTTGCACCGTCATATGACCCCACAAACTTGCAGACACCTTCATTTATCTTCCCCCACCTTTGCTTACAGTGGCTTTGCTCTCTCTTAGCCAAACCAACCACCTTGGGACTTGCATTATAATAAGATGCAATCCTCTTCCAATAGGTTCCTGCTCTTTGCTCATTCCCAACTACTGGATCCTTGGAGGTGTTCAACCATGCAGTGATGAGGACCAGGTCTTCAGCAGTTGACCACTTGCACCTTTGCTTACGGTTCTCACCACTTTGTGCACGTGAAGCAGATCCTCCAAGGTCTAGACTAGGTGAAGAACTTATAAACTGAGTTGGGTATTCATTGTTAGGTAGTTGACTGTTTAGTTAGTGTAAAAAGCTAGAAGACTGGCTTTGATGAGAATCCATACAGAGCAGAAGTAGAGAAGAAAGATGAAGGAGATGAAGGAGATGAAGGAGATGAAGTAAACGATTAGTAAGGAAGTTTAATATAGGAAAGTAGATGAAGTGTTAATGTTGCTTTTAATTGCTTTTAATTGTTTTAGGAAGTAGGTGTGTGTTGTAGATATTTTTAGTTAAAGTTTAATTTTCTATGTGTTTTAATGTTTCTATCTAACAAAGGACATATACCATAAATAACAGACATCAAGAATGAGAAACCTAAACGTGCAAGCAAACGTGCAAGCAAACGTGCAAGCAAACATTGTTGATGACAGAACGCAGAATCACTCTTATTGAGATTATTTTTTTCACAAGCAAGCAAACTAACTAAGAAGCGATCAAAGAAACAAAGAACAATTTAAAGGATGCAAATTAATCAGCAGGGGAGAGCATGTCTTTGACAGAAGCACCTATGTCTACGTCTAATTCATGTCTATTTCTATGTCTATCTACCAGTCGCAAACATCAAACAACATCTATATTTTTACAAAAACACCAAAAGCTTACTGGATGTTGTTTGTGTAGAGTGAATCTTTCTGCGGCTTCCTTCAGTATAACACTCTTCCTGCGGCTTCCTTCAGTAGAACAACCTGAAAATAGGAACAACAAAGCATCATTTTCTACACACATGAATGTCCTAAACAGTAAGCAATAACCAGATTCAACTTATATGAATTCAAATACAGCAAAAGCTTACCTGAATCTTCTTCTGTATGATGAATCTTGCTGTGGCTCCCTCTTTGATTCACGAGAACACACTTGAGAACCTGAAAAAACGCACAAAACAGCATCATTGTCTTCTACCTTGAATCTAACCAAGTCAACACACATGCATGTCCTATAAACGATGAAAATACCACAATTTACCTTCTGTTCTTCAACTCCGAGATACACCAAAACAGAATAGCTCCTATCTCTATTTCTTGCTGACCGATTTGGCTCACCTGAAGACAAATAAATCATCAAATCAGTTCTGGAGTGGGTTTCAATCCGAGGGTTTCATGAAAATATAGGAAGACGATAGAGGGAGAAGACGATAGAAGAAGAACAGAAGACGAATGAGGAAGAACAGAAGACGATTGAGGAAGAAGATACCTTCGACGATGTGGTCTGATGGGAGCTTTGCTTCGCCGGCTGCGCAAACACGGCCACAGAGGCGAAGAAGAAGAAGAAGAGATCTTCTCTGTCGAGGCTGATTTTGGCTGAATTTGGTCTGAGAAGAAGAAATATATGTGGGAAAGGGAGAGAGAGAGAGAGACAAAGAGACGAGCAAGAGGCGGTTCCTCTGTAGGGTTTCCAGGAAACCGCCTCTTAGCCCTATTCTTTTTTTTTTTAAATTAAAATTTGGCTCAAGAGCCCACATTAGAACCAGCGTTAAAGATGGTCTTATATTTTAAATCTCAAACTTAAATTTTACATAGAAAATCAGAATTTGAATCTTTTCAGACTTTAATCTACCTTAAACTAAATTTCCAAATATATATATATTTTAAATTAGTTAATCCAAAATCATAAACTTAAATTTTAAACCTTATATTTAAAACACCAAACCCTACATTATACATTAAATCTGAATCAATTGCTCAGATGCTCTTAACTCAAAAAAAAAAAATCTCAAATACCCTCCTCCATTTTCCTTTTTCATTTAACATTTATTTAAATCACAAAAGTTATTGAAAGACCAGCAAATCTAACCAAACCTAGTTATTTAAAAATCTACTAGTAGGGCTATCCAAACACAAAATCAGACCCACCCGTTAAATTTGGATCCAATCCTAAAAATCTAAAAATCAACTAAGTATTTTTAAGTGTTGCTCATTCTACATATTTCTTCATGGAAACAAATCAATCTTTTCAATCTCACATATTTCCTTTCATCCGTTCATCACTAGAAAAAGGAAAATCTTAACAAGATACGAGTTGAAATTTTCTCTAGAAAAAAATAACAAATTACAAATCACGAATTACCCATCGAAAGAGAAGAAAAAACAAACCCAGAATGGTATAACTTAGTAAAACTTGGTGTAGCTATAAAACTTTGTACAATTAGTAGTACTTCAACTGGTTTAGAATGTATAACTTAATAATACTTTGTTAATTTTTGTGATGATGGCTTAATTTGATAGTTACATTTTCTATGAAGTGTTGCTTTCAAAGAACGAAAATGAAGTCGTGCGACCTTTAATTGTGGAGACATATAACAAAGTGAGAAGGATGGTGGTTTAGGTAGTGGAGAGATGAAAAAAATATAATGGTGTAGGAGAGAAGGATAGTGGAAAAAATATGTTGGGGATAAGCAAAGCGAGAAAGAAGCAATGAAGAAAAAAACAACCATTACAACCAATACAAGAGGCAAAGAAAAAAAACTCGATCATTGTTTACCAATACAAGTTTTTGTAACTTGGTAACTCAATAAAAACTTTGTTATTTGTGTTTGTGTAGCTCGGTAAAATTTTGGGAAAGTTTTTCATTTTTGTTACTTTGTAGAGCTTGAGATTACTTTATTTTTGTGTTTGTGTAACTCGGTAAACGTTTGTCAAAGTTTCCTATTTCTGTTTGTTAAACTTTGTAAAACTTTATATTACTTGATTGTAGTGTTTGTATAAATTTAGTAAAACTTGGAAAAAACTTTACATTCCATTAAGATGATACAAGTTTTGATTACTTATACATCCAAATTCTTATAACTACTAGGAATAAGATAACATAGAACTATCATTATTTTCTTTGCGCTATATGATTTCTCAATCCTGAAAGTTGCCTTAAGAAGTAAAACTTCTTCTTTCTAACACACCAACATTGTTTGTTTGTGTTGTGTTTATGTTAATTAGTTTGTTATTTAACTTGGTGTAACTTATGATAACTTTGTTTAAGTATTTCATTTTCGTTAGCTTCGTAAAATTAAGTATTAGTTTTTCTATTTGTGTAACTAAGTAAAATTTTGCCAAATTTTTTTCATTTTCGTATGTCAAACTTTGTATAACTTAGTATTACTGTTTTTATAATTTGGTAAATTTTGCCAAAGTTTCCCTTTTTGTTTTGTCAAACTTCAGAAACTTTTTTTAAAAAATTCATCATTTTATTAATTTGATAGAAGTTATGATTAGCTGTACCACCAAAATTTCAGAACTACCATGACAATAAGAAAAGACAACATAAAACTATCGTGTGTTTTATAAATAATTATTAAAAAGTTTGATTTTGTTATAGCCACAGTTAAATAGTGGGTAAATCGTAGTTATATATTGCTACGATAAATCGGTGACAAAATGGCGCAGCGTATCAACGGTAACTCAGCTCAAATCTAAAGATTTAGGTTAAATCTTTAGAGACCTGACTTCTTGAATCGAATAATTTAATCAAATTTGATTCAAGGCTCTCGTATTGATGACAGAATCGAATCAATGCAAGGCTTTAGAGAAAACTCTAGTTTATTATCTTTCAAAAACTGCATATTAAAGCCAACTTACAATCCCTTATATAGGTCTTTAGAGACGGTTTATAATAACCTAATCTCTTAAAAATAGAAAATCTAAGAAAAGGAAATCATAGATAGAAAAGGAAATATTTCAAAAATCGAAAATAGAAAACAGTTGCTTGGCGGTGAAGGTATTATGATGCTGCATCAGGTCCCCCGGGGTTAGAAGGATTCGACCTCGAATCTGGAGCTGGGTCCGGAGGAAGAAAACGCGAAAGATACCGAACATTGAAGACATCCGAGGTGTTGATGTTTGCTGGAAGTTGTAGACGATATGCATTATCATTAATTCTCTCCAAGACCTTGAGAGGACCTATCTTCTTCGCCTTGAGTTTGTTGTAAGCATGAGCCGGCATTCGGTCTTTAGTGAGAAATGCCCAAACTTGATCACCTACTTCAAAGATGACACGAGACGCCTAGAATCAGTCGCAGCTTTGTACTTTGACGACGACGACTCGAGATTGGTGATAACCTGCGCATGAACCTTGTGAATGTTGTCGACAAAATCATCAGCTACACCATGAAGACGAGTATGGTCTGGAAGAGTAGTTAAGTCCAAAGGGCCACGAGGAAGAAGACCATAAACGACCTGAAACGGACTGAACCCCGAACTTCGATTGAGTGCATGATTATGAGCAAACTATGCTTGAGGCAATTTCGAATCCCAAGTTTTAATAGAATCCCCCACAAGACAACGAAGAAAGTTGCCCAACGATCTATTGGTTACCTCCGTTTGACCGTCCGTTTGAGGATGATAAGCGGAACTCATTTCAAGGCTGGTACCGAGCTGCTTCCATAAGGACCGCCAAAAGTGTCCTAAGAACCGAGAATCACGGTCTGAAACAATAGAAGTTGGTAACCCGTGGAGCCTGTAAACCTCCTGAAAGAACAGAGTTGCGACTTGAACTGCATCTGTTGTTTTTTTACAAGGAACGAAGTGTGCCATTTTTGAGAAGCGATCCACAATAACAAAGATTGAATCAAACCCTCTTTGTGTACGAGGAAGACCCATCACAAAATCCATGCTGACATCAATCCATGGCTGAGTTGGTATAGGAAGAGGCAGGTAGAGACCAGTGTTTGTAGAATGGCCTTTCGACGTTTGACAAGTCGTACATCTTTCAACAAAATGCTCAACATCACGTCTTAAGGCCGGCCAGAAATATGATTGAGAGAGCAAATGCAATGTCCGGTTGCGACCAATGTGGCCTTCATTATGAGTCTCTGCGATCAGGTGAATACGAAGGCTGCAGTCAGGAATGCAGAGACGGTCGCCGCGAAAAAGGAAGCCATCATGAAGAGTGAATTCACGTGAAACACTATTCTGAATGTCAAGAAGAATTCGTCCAAAGAAATCAGCATACTCATATAAATCAGCAAAGGCTGCAAATCCTGGGACGGAGACATGCAGAATACTCAGCAAAGAATGGCGACGGCTCAGCGCATCTGCAACTCTATTCGAAGCACCCGATGTGTGCTTGATAACAAATGTAAATTGTTGCAAGTAAGACATCCACGAAGCATGACGAGCTGAGACCTTATCTTGACTGCTCAAATGTTTTAAAGCATCGTGATCGGTGTAGAGAACAAATTCTCTATGGAAAAGATAATGTCTCCAATGCTTGATTGCTTGAACCACGGCATAAACTCCACATCGTAAGTACTATATCGCAAACGGGCTCCTGCTAGTTTTTCACTGAAGAAGGCAATAGGCCGGTTACGCTGACTTAAGACGGCACCAATTCCCAACTTAGATGCATCATAGTGTAGCTCAAAGACTTGAGTAAAATCTGGAAGAGTTAGTATAGGTGCTGTAATCAACTTCGTTTTAATGATCTCAAAAGCTGTAGCCGCTTCAGAAGTCCACACAAAGACACATTCACGGCGAATACAATCGGTGAGAGGCGCCATCAAGCTGCTAAATTGTGGTACAAATCTGCGATAAAAAGATGCTAGACCATGAAAACTTCGAGTTTCTGATAGTGTGGTCGGAATAGGCCAAGATTTGATTGCCTCTACTTTTCCTGGATCGACGGCGAGTCCTTTGGATGATACGATGTAGCCAAGAAAGTGAACTTGAGAAGAACCAAATTCACACTTTGATATGTGGTGTTCTTGACATCATGGTGCATATGTTTTCTAACCAGTTTTAATTGTTTTATCGAGTTAGTCTAGTCCTTTTTGAGTCAAATAAGGTCTAGAGTAGACTAAGTTTACATTACCCAAAATAGAATCCAGGAAGATGAATACAAAAACATATATTTATTAATATATTTATCAGCCAGATAATTACAATCGAGAAAACATGCGTAAAATAATTCTATTAGGTCTAATGTACTTATTAGATCTAATAAGTATAAGTTCGGTTAACTATAGTGTTAACTGACCATTTATTAAAAATACTAACTAAGAATAATGATATCTAGATAATTAATTAGTATATATTACCGGCTAACTATAACAAAAAAGATTCAAGTAAAATTTTAACCACTTATTTCAAAAATTACACCATAAAAAATTGAAAGATTGATATATGGTATTTTTGACACCATTGTATATGTGTTTTCTAACCAGTTTCAATTGTTTTATCGAGTTAGTCTAGTCTTTTTTTGAGTCAATTCAGGTCTAGGGTAGACTAAAGAGCTAAATGGAGGAGCATGAAGAAAGGTGCAAGAACTGAAGCTTTCCATGCAGAACAATCGTGCGGAGCAACGAGGCGGACTGTTCCCGACAATCATGGAAATTTCCATATCTTTGAAGATTTTTCCTAATCACCTTCCCTCTCTAGAAATCGACGGCGCCTCCATATAAAAGCGCCTTTATCCCTATTTTATTATTCTATGCTAGTTTTTACAACAGAACATTGAGCTTTTACGATCTGCAACTTGTAAGGGAGAAGAATCCATCCTCTCTTAGAGAAGATCATCTGAACCCTTTGTTTTCTACTCTGTTCTTATGCAATTTATTTCAGGAATTATGTCTTTGATTTCTTGCATCATGATCGAGTAGTCACCTTGCTCGCCTAGGGTTTTTAGGGTGTTGAGACATGAGCTAAACATAAATAAGCGATTTCAATTGTTCTTCATTCATACTGTTCTTAATGCTTTCATTAATCTGATCACTTATTGTTAGATCCTAAGTTCATCGCCTAGTTAACCGCTTAGGAGATAACTCGACTTGTATTGAATGAGCTTAGTGTCCCTAATCAGTGAAAGTAGATATTAGGGTAGTAAGTGAACTTATCGGACCTGTTCTCTAAAGCTTGCGATTGATTCTCATCTCAACGACGGTTAGATGGTGAGATCGATCTGCAAAGCGATCACCACCACGATAGTGGGGTGTTCCAGCTAAGTGATCCGAGTTCTAGAAAGCACTTCTTCGCGCTTGGCTCCAATTCAACACCCAATGAAATACCCTAGGTCAGCTGCTTGTTAATTTGAATCAATCTATAGTTTTGCTTGTTTCCTATCGTCATTCTTTAAACCAAAACCAAATCTTCTTCTTAGCTTGATTTCAGAAATCATAGAAATAAAGTGTAGACTGGTCCTTGTGGGAACCGAAATTCACACCGTCGATTTTAATGAATAAAAACGGAGGAAAGCCAAGTTAACCCGACTTTCCCTGAAGGTCCGGATTCTCTGCGACAGCCAACGACAAGTGACCGAATAAATGCGGAAAAGGTTTTGTTAAGATTTGCGACTGGACCTTAAGAAAGGCTGCCTATGTACCCCTTTCGAGGATCAAGTCGGACGTAGTTTAGTTAGAAAGAATTGAATAAGAGATCGAACAGTCTATGAGCGTTGGTCATAGAAACGGGAATGTCGAAGATAATGCCTAGGGTTTCTATGTGCGGAGCTCTGAGTAAAAGAATTGTTAGATCCTTCAGAGAGGAACAGGGGTCTGCGGAGAAGATAAAACTAGAACAAGAGGCGGCCAGACGTTCTATGTCCTGCCTCGCTGGCATAACCACCTAAGTTCTAAGTTCTCTAAGCTAGCAGGAGTTCTCTAAGTCTAGATTCAAGGATTTTCGGATCCCCTTCTACTCTGCTCTTGCTCTCCTTATATACTCATTTCTAGGTCGGTTAGGATGATGGACTTCGCCTTTGGGCCCAAGTTTATCTCTTCAGGAAATATTCCATTTTCGTCGATCATCGTAATTATCCTCGAGTTTTCCCCTATTTTTCGGTGACTTGATGTTTATCCGATGTTTGGGAAATTGGATAAACCGTCATAGTCTGATTGGGCATGAATTCTTAAAATCGTAAGTAGGTCCGTGGACTTGTCTTAAGTCGTTAAACATTTTATACGATTTCTCGGAAAGACTATATTTCTCGTAAAATAAACCGTATAGCCTAAAGGATCGATGTTCGAGTTAATCGATCTTGTTTTACACGATATCCTCTACGAGAAATCCAACCTTTCTAATTTTTGTCGTAAAACATCGAGGATGATTCCAATCGAGTCGACTCGAGAGATGTTAATTCCGTAGCCGTGATCGTATCAAATCCACGAGGATTGATCCAAGCAAGCCAAGAGGGGACCTGCCGCCGGCACCAGGCCGGCTTCGTCGCGTCTGCCGCCGGCGCCAGGCCGGCTGCGTCGCGTCTGCCTCCGGTGCCAGGCCGGCTGCGTCGCGCTTGCCGCCGGCGCCAGGGGGCTTGCCGCCGGCGCCAGGCCGGCTGCGTCGTGTCTGCCGCCGGCGCCAGGCCGTCTCTGTCTCGCCTGCCGCCGGCGCCAGGCCGTCTCTGTCTCGCCTGCCGCCGGCGCCAGGGATTCTCTGCCGCACGTGGGTTCTCCGTCGCCCGATCCTTCCTCTGTTGACCGTTCGTGCGGGAAATCTTCGAGTTTGGAAAGATCTTTAGCCGTTGATTTCGAGATAACCGTTTTCGACCTCACCAGGGAGTGGATATTCTAATTTGAGAAAATCTCGTATAACTTCTTTTCAAATTATCCGAGACTTTTTATTTCAAGAAATACTTTTCAGAGACTTTCAGTCATTGATTCCGTCGTGATCGATTTTGACCCCAACAGTTAGCCCCCCAGCTCGTTAGAACCTTCGTGATGTTCTTGCGAGCGATAAGACATGTCAGGTAAGATAGGCGGAATATGGTTGAAAGGCTCCGTTGAAAGTGGTAAGATTGGGGCTGCGCCTTTCGAAGACTGCATACATACCCTTGTTGTAGGGATCAAGCCTTCCGTAGCTCGTTTTGGAGTTTAAGACCCTTGTGATCTGTTTTACCAGCGAAACTTATATGGTCTGGTTATGTGTCATGAGAGACTTTCAAGGATGATGCTGTTGATGTATTTGTTTTGGTCTGGGCTATGTGAGGCCATGATGTGTTTTTCGGGACTGGCCGTTGGTGGCTCTGAATCCCTGCCCGTTTTAGGGCCTGTAAAAATAATTTGCTCAAATTTATAAAATCGTGGTTTTTATAAATTGAGAGAACTTCTGTTTTTCGAAGTTAGAGGGACAGGGTGTGAGTTGACATCTCATTCCTGTCTCTCAGATGATCACCATACTTGTCGTTGTATAAGATAAGAATTCCCGAAATCTTTTGGTTTGCGGAGACTCATAAACGTACAAATATAAATGAAGAGATAAATTTTGGAATCTCGTATCGGGGTGTTGATACTATGCCTTTGAGATGTCAAGATCCAGCATGGCTGGGTTTAGGGAAAGACCTAGGTTTACTCTCGGACTGAGGCTTTGCGATGACAAATCGGCTTTCGTTTTGCCTGTTTGCGATTTTAACCTGACTCGTACCGTTTTTAAAATCCGCGAATTGTTATCGGCTTATATGATTTGTCTGGGTACGAATCGAGCTACTTCCGTTAGGAAGTGCTAAACGAAATTTTGGTTTTCTTGTATAGCGCGCTATGTTATCCTTGTCGGATGTAAGAGAGCCTACCCTTTTAAAGGCGGCTATTGTCTGTTTAGGACGTTAGAGTTCGTTTGTTGTGATCAGCAACAAAGAAATGATGCCAGTTTAGAGGCATGTTACCATTTAGAGGTGTGTTTGTATGTTTTGAGTTCTAGAGACGAGGATTTCGTCTGGAACGTTTTGAGGAAAAGAATGTCCTTCGAGCGTTAGCGACGTCTCGCAGTGCTGAAGGTCGAGTTTTCCTTGTGCCGCATTTCGTGGATGAAATGTTTGCGGGCATTGGAGATGTTTTGCGAATGTTCGCAGCCAGAAACTGTTGTTTCGGTTTGGACGCAGGACCAAGGGGTCGCGTAAGTTCGACCCAGGGAGAAGCGTCTACATTCACAGTGCTTCGTGAAGTGTTGGCCTTCCGGGATTTGTTTGTATATATTAAGGATGACTCGTATAACTCTTGGAGCCTTGTCACGAGTGTTTCTTTTCATGCCGTGTTTACGGGGCGTATAGAACTTAATCGATTGACGATAAGTTTAAATCTTCTGTTAACCATATGGTTGTTAGGACTGAGTTTTGGTATGAAGAGTTTATCGTATGATTTTCCGATTCTGGGTTATACGACAAATTGCTTGCGTAATTGTCACTTGGCGTTCTATGAACAAATCGTGGATTGTTGTTTTAGCCGTTAAGCGATTGGAGCAGTGGTCACTTAGTAGTTTTGGATTGGCATGGAGGCTATATTCAGCTGTATAGCCAAGGAAGTTGTTGGTAAACGATCAGACCATGATCCTTATTAAGGTCACGATGGTTTTACGATTTTCCTTAATGGGGATGCCGAATTCAGGTCCGGGCTTTACGGAAATGCGTAGTTGGCCGAGGGCCAAATAGCGTTTGCCGAGATAGACATGCCAAGCATAGCGGAGTTTTATGAGTTATGGCTGTTGGCTTTTAGAAACGATCTTCCACTTTAGGTCTCAGTTATACGATGAATGGTTCGTACAAAATTTTTTTTGTTGTATGAAAATCGTTTCATTTTATCCGAGGGGGACAAAGTTTAAGGGATCGACGCAGGACACGTGCGGGTTTGCCTGCGTGATTATTTCCTGCTCGGACGTAACCGTGGGGAGTGAAAGCAGGAGCCAGAAACCTTTGTGGAGCAAAAACTGTCTATGACAGTTACCCGTTGGACCCATTATGTTTATTTTACGAAAGTTGCTTTGTATGAATTGACTCGACCATACAGAGGATTTTTCGTAAAAGTGATGTAAGAGGGGGTTTTCGCAAAGGTAACCGGAGAGTGTTTCTCACAAATTACTTGCGATATTTGCGACCACGGATTATTTTTCCTCATTCACTTTTGCGTACTGCGAAGTCATTTTGCATGAGACCGATCATGTTTTTTCTATAGGCTGTTTTGTTTTAAAATGTTCTTGTTATACGAAAGTAATGGATGACCGGTTTCATGGAGATAGAAAATCGCAGATTGTTAAAGTAGCGATGTTTCCGCGGATTACACGGGAGATGTTTCCGCTATGATTTCGACCTTTGGACGAAAGCTGCTTCGAACTACTCATGAAGTTTTACCGAAGGTTATTTTGTTATTTTCGTAGTTCACCGTCGTGCTATTAGTCTGACGTTGGTACATGTTTCTAGTCGCGATTTTGCGAGAGACGACGTAGAGTTTTCAGGACTATGTTTGTAACGGTTGGGCTATGCCGCTAGCGTTTTTTACACGAATCTTATTGCTGCGAGAGTTTGCTTTGTCAAAAGCGTTGTCTTGATGCTGAAGCAAAAAGTTTTCGAAGATGGGATTATACGGGTATAGTATACGTACCTACTTCCCTTTTCTTTTTACGAAAGAAAACGGGTTAGCCGTTCTTTCGAAGGCTTGTGTACGTTTTTTCTTTCTTTTAGGAAGCGGGATGAGTATGCTTTAGAAAGCGTGGCGATTGTTTCTCGGTTTTTCGAGAGACTAGATCGGTTTGCATGTTCTGCCCGGACAATCAAGGAACGATGGAACAAGACTGGAAATTTTGCCTAAGACTTAGCTTGCTAGACTATCCACCTAGGTCCTAAGTTCCCTAATTTCTACGGCAGTTTTCAAGACGTTTTTGTTCCTGTCGTACGAAGAATTAAAACCTTTACAAAATTTTATAAGTCGGACATACCTTAGTCTCATCGATGATTCGAGATTGCCCCTTCTTCCTCCTTCTTCTTCTTTTGTCTTCTGGACTGTGTTTCACCTTCCGTAGTGATAGTTTTTACGAGAAGGAATGTGTATTCCATCGAAGGTTTTTTTAGGCGTTTCGGAATGGCCACTTTCGATTCTACGTCAAAGGACTTCGAAAAGTATGATACTGAATTTTGTATGAATTGATTTTCGATGAAATCCTGATGAGAATATTGGAGCGAACGAGAGATATCAACGTCTAAGCTCATGTCTCCGTTTCTTCCTACTTCCCTAAATTGACAGGTGCGCTTTGTATATTGTTGAAAAGTCTATCAAGCGTTATGAATAGATGTTTCCGACTCAACGTGGCTGAATCAGATTGCGTTTTATGTACCAAAGGAATTTTACGAAATCGTTGAAACAAAAGAAGGAGAAGCAGGCTAAGAGGGAGCAATGGACATGATGTCATTCGGGTGAGGTTCTTAGTTCGTCAAGCCATGGGCGAACTGGTCAAGTCTCAGACCTTGTTGTTTGATATGATTTTGTTTGACTTTACGAATGATGTTTCGTAAAATATTGCCGAGTTTGATCTTACGGAAGTTGTGTCCGTAAGATGTTACCGAATTTTAATATCCGACACTCTCGCTGCGGAGAGCTGTAATTTTATAGAAATCAACTCTGTTCTTCTCAAACTGGTCAAGAAGGACCAAGCTGGCCATATTGCAAATTGGTCGAGAGAGACCGAGCTTGTCGTACGGCGAGCTGGTCGAGACAGACCGAACTTGTCGTATGGCTAACCGGTCGGGATAGTCGGAGTTTTGGCCTCCCTTGGGTGGTTCGGACGGTTGGGAAGCATTGATAAGCTCTTTTCCCGTTTCGTCGTTTGCTTCCCGAGAGTTGTTCGGAAGAAGTATGGCAGTGGGAATTGGTGACCCGATTTGCCGTGCTTCTATTCCGCGAGTAATCTAGGTTTTCCCCAAGGTTTCGAGGAGAATAAGTTTTATTTTTCCGAGAGGTTCTCGAAAGAAACTTTTTTGTAGAAACCTTGCTCGTTGCGATTTCTCTAACTTGGTAACAAGACGAATTTTTGGGGTTTGATAGATTTTATCGTTGCCCTTTCTGTTTAGATAGAGAAATTGCGAGCTTGTTTTCGTGCTCTTCCTTTGGCGGAAAGCCGCGGCTAGATTTTTGATTTGCTCGAGCACCGTGGCGTTTGCGTAAGCTTTGGCCGTAGGAACAGTCGCTGCTGGAGTTGTTTTACCATCGGTGACGCAAACTGCAAGTTTTTCTTTCATATTTCCGGATGATGGACTTCGCCTTTGGGCCCAAGTTTATCTCTTCAAGAAATATTCCATTTTCGTCGATCTTCGTAATTATCCTCGAGTTTTCCCCTATTTTTCGGTGACTTGATGTTTATCCGATGTTCGGGAAATTGGATAAACCGTCATAGTCTGATTGGGCCTGAATTCTTAAAATCGTAAGTAGGTCCGTGGACTTGTCTTAAGTCGTTAAACGCTTTATACGATTTCTCGGAAAGACTATCTTTCTCGTAAAGTAAACCGTATAGCCTAAAGGATCGATGTTTGAGTTAATCGATCTTGTTTTACACGATATCCTCTACGAGAAATCCAACCTTTCTAATTTTTGTCGTAAAACATCGAGGATGAATCCAATCGAGTCGAATCGAGAGATGTTAATTCCGTAGCCGTGATCGTATCAAACCCACGAGGATTGATCCAAGCAAGCCAAGACGGGATCAGACCGAGCACGATGGGACCGAGACCAGGACGAGGACCGTCGACCGGCCGGCTGCGTCGCGCTTGCCGCCGGCGCCAGGGGGATTCCGCCGGCGCCAGGCCGTCTGCGTCGCGTCTGCCGCTGGCGCCAGGGGGCTTGCCGACGGCGCCAGGCCGGCTGCGTCGCGCTTGCCGCCGGCGCCTGGCCGGCTGCGTCGCGTCTGCCGCCGGCGCCAGGGGGCTTGCCGCCGGCCGTCTCGCCTGCCGCCGGCGCCAGGGATTCTCTGCCGCCCGTGGGTTCTCCGTCGGCCGATCCTTCCTCCGTTGACCGTTCGTGCGGGAAATCTTCGAGTTTGGAAAGATCTTTAGCCGTTGATTTCGAGATAACCGTTTTCGACCTCACCAGAGAGTGGATATTCTAATTTGAGAAAATCTCGTATAACTTCTTTTCAAATTATCCGAGACTTTTTGTTTCAAGAAATACTTTTCAGAGACTTTCAGTCATTGATTCCGTCGTGACCGATTTTGACCCCAACAGTCCTCTGGATTTGAATCTAAAGTACTATAATTACAACTGTTAACTTGGCAGTAGCAAAGGTTCATTTTTAGTGTATCACACTTCTTAAGCGTGGCAAAGAGCTTATCACGACGAAGAACAAGAAGCACTTCCTTCAAGTGTGCAAGATGGTCGGCCAGGGACATGCTAAATATGAGGATATCATCAAAGTAGACCACCACGAACTTACCAATAAAAGGCCGTAGAGATTGATTCATAACACGCATAAAGGTGCTTGGTGCATTAGACAAACCAAAAGGCATAACAAGCCATTCAAAAAAACCTTCCCGAGTTTTGAATGTTGTTTTCCATTCGTCACCAGGACGGATTCGTATCTGATGATATCCACTGCTAAGATCCAGCTTAGAGAAAATCTTTGCAGCTCCAATTTGGTCTAAGAGATCGTCGAGACGGGGAATGAGAAATCTATAGCGTACTGTAATTTTATTGATAGCACGGCTATCAACACACATTCTCCATGAGCCATCTTTTTTTTGGTATAAGCAATGTCGGGACTGCACATGGACTGAAACTCTCACGTAAATATCCTTTTGCAACGAGATCCTCAACTTGTCGCCGAAGTTCTTCACGCTCACTAGGACTCATGCGGTAATGAGCTCGATTAGGAAGTATAGCATCTAGCACGAGATCAATGTGGTGTTGAATATCTCTGAGCGGAGGAAGTCCGGGTGGGAGCTCGCTGGGGAAGACGTCCTGAAATTCGTTCAAAAGAACTGTAAAGTTATCTGGAATCGGGGGAACAAATGATTCAGCTGAAGAGTTGATTAAAATCAGAACTCATTTCTCTTCTCGAAGTGTTTGCTCAAAAGGTTTGCGTTGAACAATGAGGACAGGCGCTGAAGGTGCACGTTGTTTCTCAGGTAAAGACGGTTGTAGGGTAAAATTGCGATTGTTGTAGCAAAAGCTATAAGTGTTTCGATACCCATCATGTTGAATCCGATGATCAAATATCCATGGTCGGCCTAAGAGTAGGTGGCACGCGTCCATGGGAGCTACATCACATTGAATTTGGTCTTTGAATTTTCCTCCAATCAAAAAAGAAATGAGAGCACGACGCGTAATGAGAAGGTCTGTCTTGTAATTCAGCCAAGTCAGTTTATATGGACAAGGATGTAGTTCTGTTGGGAGCTTGAGTTTGTTGACAACATCTTCGGCTACCACGTTTTCGCTACTACCCGAATCAATGAAAACCTGCAAACTTTTCCTTCAATCGTGCACTTAGAATGGAAGACGTTATGACATTGAGGGTTTTCGTCCGTGGTTCGTGGAGCAAGACACACACGGCGAACCATGAGACACGGGCCAGTATCAGCGACAAGATCCTCTGTTTCTTCAATGGTTTCTGGAACTTCTTCATCATATATAACCTCAACATCGTTACCAGAAGCATCAAGTAGGAGGCCTTTGCGGTTGCGCGTCGGGCAGTTAGCTTGGCGATGACCTATTTCTCCACAAGAGAAACAACGAAGAGAGCTTGGTCGAGAAGTGTTCTTTTCTGTAACCGGAACAATGGCTGTGTCATTCTTAGGAGGGATGGATGTCTCTGATGTTTGTGTAGGAGAGCGAGACGGATGAGCTGAGGACCAAGAAAAATTATTCTTGGTTTGTGTTTCAATGGTGAGGGCTTGCTGATGAGCTTCCGACAAGGTTAACAGGTTGAACAAATTGATTGCGTGCTGAATTTGCTGACGAAGGCCTGCAGTAAATCGTGCTACAAGTTGACGCTCGGATTCTTGTATATCAACACGATTGAGGAGGAGAAAAAATTCGGTAGAGTAGTTGGCTACAGAACGTGATCCTTGACGGATGGTGTGGAGGCGCTGGAACATAAGCTTGTCGTAGTTATAGGGCAAAAAAGTTTTCTTGAGTTTTGACTTAAGTTTAACCCATGATGTGATTTTAGGTTTCCCAAGTCGAGCTCTAGCTGTCTTCAATTGTGTCCACCAAGCGGCTGCTCTTCCACGAAAACGCATTGTCAGAAGCGGAACAAAACTCTCCATCGGTGCTCTTTTGAACTCTAGAATCTCTTCTACTGTGACAATCCAATCAAGCAATTCTTCGGCTGCTCCATTACCATGAAACTCCGGAATCTCTGTTTTGAAACCTGTTTCCCAGTGTTAACCATCATTAACTCCGTGGCCATTATTACGTGCGAGTGCGCGGTTTTGTCGGAGAGGGGCGAATGGGTTATCATCAACGTCGACTGCTGCTGCTGCAAACAGGTTCTCTTCTTCATCTTCATCATCTTGTTCAACGTTTTCTTGTTCAACATTTTCTCGAACTGGTTGTGGTGGACGTTGAACGTTAAGGTTTTGGAGGGCGGTGGTGATCGTTGCCATCTGAGCTTGAAGCTCAGCTATGGTGTCGCGGGTGATTTCTGCCTCAGTACGTAACGGTGCTTGACGAGTTCTTGCCATCGTGTATGACAAACAAGGAACGTAGCAGAGCTCTGATACCAACCTGGCGCAGCGTATCAACGGTAACTCAGCTCAAATCTAAAGATTTAGGTTAAATCTTTAGACTAAATCTTTAGAGACCTGACTTCTTGAATCGAAGAATTTAATCAAATTCGATGCAAGGCTCTCGTATTGATGACAGAATCGAATCAATGCAAGGCTTTAGAGAAAACTCTAGTTTATTATCTTTCAAAAACTCCATATTAAAGCCAACTTACAATCCCTTATATAGGTCTTTAGAGACGGTTTATAATAACCTAATCTCTTAAAAATAGAAAATCTAAGAAAAGGAAATCATAGATAGAAAAGGAAAAATTTCAAAAGTCGAAAATAGAAAACAGTTGCTTGGCGGTGAAGGTATTATGATGCTGCATCACAAAACCATGTCTTGTTTAACCACGAAATCGTCGTGGCGTATTAGCTACAAATAACCATAGTTTTTTCTAGTCACGAAGCTATAGCATAGATTATTTTGTTTGAGTAGGAAATGTTTCTAATAGTGATGCTTCCCTAGCTAGAGAGGCAGTCACACTACTTTTCACTTTGAATCTTGGATTGTATCTCTTACATGATCCAGGTGGTGTGTATCCGTGGATACACCTCTTATACTTGATAGATTTATCACAATTTTTTTTGTGGTTTCCTAACCAAATTCTTCAATCTCTTCTTTTATGTCAGATTGCTCTATTCCATTTATGTATGCACATCTAAGCAGTTCCCAACAATCAGTTGGTAGTTCGGACTTAAAAAACGAATTCACGCCTTCATCGTTTCATCCTCAAAACCTGATTGTTGGGAATTTATTTTGCGTATTCTTCCATCTGTAGCAGGCTCAACTAAATTAGGGATTTTAAAGCTAAAATTTATAGAAAAAACGAAGCCTAATTGAAGTATTTTAAACCAAAACAATATTAAACTCAAAAATAATATCAAAGGAAAACAAGTTGAACTGCAACAAGGACACTTAGTAATAGTTTATTCACTGAAAACTAAATGATGAACAAGTTTAAACTGCAATCAAACCGAAAACTCAAATTGAACACCCTATCTTTTTTTTCAAGTGTTTACATATATTTCTTTTTTATATACTTCAAACCAATTGGGAAAAGCTTAAAAGAATACAATCGACATCCTGACTATATATATATATATATGTATCATACAAAATTAACCTTTCGCTTTTTCTTCCACATGAGTATTCACAAACTTTTTCCTGCATGAAAACATACTTAATTATATATAAACGAGATATATATAAATAAACGAGCTATATATATATAAGTTTGAAGGGCGTAGAGAATCAAGAACGAACACGAACAAGTCATTATACGCTTTATGATCTTAGCTATTTGATGAGTTCTCATAATGGGATTGCTCAGGCAGACTTAGCTGCAGTCGAACCTGAGCATGGGATTCATCGGCTGTATTTTCAATATCACGAGTTCCCAATTCATTTCTGATTGACACTGCATAAGCCTGCAAGACAATCAGTTACCACAAAATACCACTTTTGTAACTTCGAAACATATGTCTGGGTGATTTTAAATTATATACTTTCAACGAAAGTAGCTAATGAAGCTTGTATTTATAATCAACCTTCTTGTGTAGCTCGACATTTTCTTGATGAATCATTTGTACTTTTCTCGACAATTCAAGATTCTCATGGTAAACAAGATTCCTCTGCAAAAGATGAACCAATAATATATAAGAACCTAAAAAAATAAGAAATGAGAACATAAATCATATGTCTTACTTTTTTCAAAAAAAAAAAAAGATCATATGTATTACAAGTGTATCTGTATTTACAAGCGTGAATGTTTTATATCTAAGCTCATAGTTAAACACAACATATTAGTTTCTTTTTTTG